>JARQOD010012498.1:0-19394 GCA_033576555.1 Oophaga sylvatica | reverse complement strand
AAAAAAGGAGAGATGAAAATTTATCCTTGTAGCGTGGATCGAGAAGGGTAAGCAATCAGTAATTGGTGCTGGCTAAAATGCATATAACACAAGGGTCACGTGAGAGGCAGAGGAACATAATGTCTGTAGTGATGAGCGAGCGTGCTCGTCACTGCTCGTTACTCTCTCATGCAGAGTTGGACTGAATGCCAGGGTTCAGAAACAGTGTCTGCGGGTGACACCACTGCCTCTTCCCCTGGTTTACGTGCACACCAATCCCCTGTCCATGGTGCAGGCTGACTCCCACCCTACACCTATCGTTGCACACTTGCAACCATCATCAGCAACCATGTCCATGTCCTTGTCCCAGTGTGGAATTCAGTTGACCCTACCCCATTCCTAACATGTGAGCACCATCACTGAATACGATGGGTTAGCGTGTGTCTGTATTTGTGGTCATTAAAAACGGTCCGCATAGGGACCAGAAAATTGGATGTGTGAAGTGGATCTTAGTCTGGTATTCTGACATCACAAAGGGTTTTTAGTATGGTAAACTGCAGCATGGTATTGTCAGCTTAGCTACTGTAAGATACCAAGTTGGTCTCTGCTAAAAAAATGAAACTTTCTATGACATCAGAAACTGCTATGACATCAGAAGTAGTATCCTTTTATGTAACTTGAAGTGACAATATAAAATGCTAATAACTCACTACAAGGTAGACTACATTTCTTCTTATCCATTTCTTGCAATCACTAATGGATTGGAATAGCTGTGAGAAATTTTTTGAACGAGTTAATCTTTTTCTATAGCGCTGCTTTCACCAAATAAGCAGATAGAATTCAAGAAGCCAATATATATAATTTTAGGACTCATTGATGTCTATGGTTGAATGTACATTCAATTTAATGTATTTTGCAGATATTTAGTTTGGTATATTACAATAAAGCAAATTATTATGTAGAACGTGTACAATAATATTAAAAAAAGTTGTAATTTTCTTAAGTGGCAAATTGCTGTAAAATAAAACTACAAATGCATATTGGCCACTCTCAAGTACTGAATAATAATTTTATCGTGTTCAGACAAACAAATTAAACTACTAATGAAAAACCTTAGAAAGTTAAGTATGAAAGATGGCTTGCATTACATGCGCCATGAAACAAAATATCACGGCTTTTGCTTCCTTTGCCAATGGGCCGTGTATTTGTGGAAAATAATTGGTAGTTGAAAGAAAAGAGAAGACAGGTGTTGTTTAGTTTACTGTTCTCATCCAAGTTTGTATTATAGCAATGCAATCAATTCTAGCATAGGAGGAGGCTAAAAAGGGACGGTTCAATAGATGACTGAATATTCATATCATTCATTCTATTATAGGAATTTTGTAATAGCAGGGTGTAATTAGAGGAAATTATGTAGATTATGATTGAATTATGCTACAATTAATTCTGCATTCATAATATGACTATAACAGAAAACAAAAGAAACCAAATTCCAAGCTGTATATTCATCTAACACATATAACAATAACGAAGTGAGGAAAATTAACAAATGATCATTGCATTACAAAGCAAAATGATGATATGATGTAACGATGAATGCGGAAATGAGTGAATGTTAAGTGGGTTTTTTTCAGTCTTATTTTCAGCCTCAAAATAGCTAATCAAATTTAATTTCTGTTCATTGTATGTGCATTGTGAGCCTTGCATGAGAAAAAAATAATAATTTATGCACTCAGAATTACAGCACCGATGGTTTGTTATAATTGCATCCAAGGTTTCTACATACATTGCCTACTGTGTGACTGTATGTACTGTGTTGGCAAGCATTTTCTCTTCACTCCTTCACTCGATTTCTTCTCATTTGTCACACAGAAATGTTTCCAATCATCCAACTACTAGACAAGTTAACAAAAAATGCAGCTGTAAGAGGTTGCAGAGACTGACCTATGCCCCAAGCACGTCTCGATTAACGGTTGATAACTGAATGTTCCATACTGAATATACTGTATATTTGTAAAGTACCTAATGCTGCTATGTATATAATGTTATTTAACTAATTACTGTTGCATGTATATTGTATATAGGGAAAGTGCAGTATTAAAGTTAGGCCACTAGAGGGGGTACATTAGCATATATAGGAATAGGAACTTAGTATAGGATCAGTAATAGTTAAATTAGGAGAGGCCAGCTGTGTGTGTAAGCTAGGAAGATTTCCTGGATTCTAGTCAGAAGGGCCTGAGAGCCCAGACAGGGCAGGTGGCCCCGTAACGTTGAATCAGTGAGCCCAGTCGTCCAAGGCCGGAGGGCCGAAGGTCACCAAACATGAGAATGCAGGGCAGCTTCAGTATGTAGCAGCTAACTACATGGGCTGATGCCCTTTTTTTTGGGGCAAAATGGACAGGGGAACTCCTGAAGATAGTTTAGCTGGCCAAAAGGATCACTGCGGTACCAGACGATCCGGTACGACTCTGGGATATTCTAGAAGAAGTGAGGGAAAGCACAGGGCCAGAAAGGAATGTACTCTGTGATGATCCCTGTGATGCAACTGTGACTGAATTAGACGTACTGAAAATGGAACCAAGTAAACTCGTTTTTGTTAAGTTGAAACTGGACTCTGTCTCTCTTTGTTTGAAACCGCCAGAAGGCCGTCCACAGCAGCTCAGACAGGAACCGGAGGGAACCGGGAGCAGGATGAAAGGTACAGATCAAAAGGGACATTGTGTGTATGTGGCGGGAGACCAGGGTGTGATTGAGCAACCGCTGTCAGCCACGACTACGGCCCTGGCTCCCCTACACAGCCTTTAACCCCTTCACCCAAAAGGGTGGTTTGCATGCTAATGACCGGGCCAATTTTTACAATTCTGACCACTGTCTCTTTATGAGGTTATAACTCTGGAACGCTTCAACGGATCTTCGCGATTCTGAGATTGTTTTCTCGTGACATATTGTACTTCACGTTAGAAGTATAATTTCTTTGATATAATTTGCGTTTATTTTTGAAAAAAAACACAAATATGGCGAAAATTTTGAAAATTTTGCAATTTTCAAACTTTTAATTTTTTTTCCCTTAAAACAGAGAAATATGTCACACAAAATAGTTAAGAAATAACATTTCCCACATGTCTACTTTACATCAGCACAATTTTGGAACCAAAATTTTTTTTTGTTAGGAAATTATAAGGGTTAAAAGTTGATCAGTGATTTCTCATTTTTACAACAAAATTTACAAAGCCATTTTTTTAGGGACCACCTCACATTTGAAGTCACTTTGACGGGTCTATATAGCAGAAAATACCAAAAAATTGACAACATTCTAAAAACTGCACCCCTCAAGGTACTCAAAACCACATTCAAGAAGTTTAATAACCCTTCAGGTGCTTCACAGGAGCTGAAGCAACGTGGAAGGAAAAAATTAATATTTAACTTTTTAGCCACAAAAATGATCTTTTACAAACTTTTTTTTATTTTGACAAGGGTAAAAGGAGAAAATGGGCAGATAAAGTTGTTGTGCAATTTCTCCTGAGTACGCCAATACCCCATATGTGGGGGAAAACCACTGTTTGGGCACACGGCAGAGCTCGTAAGGGAAGGAGCGCCGTTTGACTTTTTCAAACTAAAATTGGCTGGAGTTGAGATTGGACGCCATGTCGTGTTTTTGGAGAGCCCCTGATGCGCCTAAACAGTGGAAACCCCCCCCAAGTGACACCATTTTGGAAACTAGACCCCCTAAGGAACTTATCTAGATCTGTTGTGAGCACTTTGAACCCCAAAGTATTTCACAAAAGTTTATAATGCCTGGGTGTGAAAAAAAAAAAACAATTTTCCACAAAAATGATTTTTTAGTCCCAAATTTTTGATTTTTCCCAAGGAAATTGGACCCCAAAAGTTGTTGTCCAATTTGTCCTGAGTACGCTGATACCCCATATGTGGGGAGGAGGAAACTGTTTGGGCGCACGGCAGGGCTTGGAAAGGAAGCAGTAACGTTTTGGAATGCAAACATTGATGGGGGTCATGTTCCGTTTGTAGTGCCCCAGATGAGCCTAAACAGTGGAAACCCCCCACAAGTGACCCCATTTTCGAAGCTAGACCCCCTAAGGAACTTATCTAGATCTTTGGTGAGCACTTTGAACCCCCAAGTGCTTCACACAAGTTTATAATGCCCGGGCATGAAAATAAAAAATCCTATTTTTTTCCCACAAAAATTATCTCTTAGTCACTAATTTTTTATTTTCCCATAGGTAACAGGAGAAATTGGACCTCAAAAGTTGTTGTCCAATTTGTCCTGAGTACGCTGATACCCCATATGTGGGGGGGAACAACTGTTTGGGGGCATGGCAGAGCTCGGAATGGAAGGAGCACCATTTGACTTTTTCCAACCAAAATTGGCTGGAATTGAGATTGGACGCCATGTTGCATTTGGAGAGTCCCTGATGTGCCTAAACAGTGGAAACCCCCCACAAGTGACCCCATTTGGGAAACTAGACCCCCTAAGGAACTTATCTAGATCTTTGGTGAGCAATTTGAACCCCCAAGTGCTTCACACAAGTTTATAACGTAGAGCCGTAAAATTAAAAAATCATATTTTTTCCACAAAATTGATCTTTTCACCCCAATTTTTATTTTCCCAAGGGTAACAAGACTCCAAAAGTTATTGTGCAATTTGTCCTGAGTACGCTGATACCCCATATGTGGGGGTAAACCACTGTTTGGGTGCATGGCAGAGTTTGGAAGGGAAGGAGCGCCGTTTGACTTTTTCAACGCAGAATTGGCAGGATGCCATGTCGTGTTTGGAGAGCTCCTGATCTGCCTAAACAGTGGAAACCCCTGACAAATGACACCATTTTGGAAACTAGACCCCTCAAGGAACTTATCTAGATGTGTGGTGAGCACATTGAACCCCAAAGTGCTTCACAGAAGTTTATAACGTACAGCCGTAAAATAAAAAATCTTTTTTTTTTTTTTCACAAACATGATTTTTTCGCCCCCAATATTTTATTTTCACAAGGGTAACAGGAGAAATTGGACCCCAAAAGTTGTTGTCCAATTTGTCCTGAGTACGCTGATACCCAATATGTGGGAGTAAACTACTGTATGGGCGCACGTCGGGGCTCGGAAGGGAAGTAGTGACGTTTTGGATTGCAGACTTTGATGGAATGGTCTGGGGGCGTCATGTCGCATTTGGAGAGCCCCTGATGTGCCTAAACAGTGGAAACCCCCCACAAGTGACCCCATTTTGGCAAATAGACCCCACAAGGAATTTATCTAGATGTGTGGTGAGCACTTCGAACCCCGAATTGCTTCCCAGAAGTTTATAACGTACAGCCGTACAAATAAAAAATCCTTTTTTTTTTTACAAAAATGATTTTTTCGCCCCATTATTTTATTTTCACAAGGGTAACAGGAGAAATTGGACCCCAAAATTTGTTGTCCAATTTGTCCTGAGTACGCTGATACCCAATATGTGGGAGAAAACTACTGTATGGGTGCACGTCTGGGCTCGGAAGGGAAGTAGTGACGTTTTGGATTGCAGATTTTGATGGAATGGTCTAGGGGCGTCATGTCGCATTTGGAGAGCCCCTGATGCGCCTAAACAGTGGAAACCCCCCACAAGTGACCCCATTTTGGAAAATAGACCCCACAAGGAACTTATCTAGAAATGTGGTGAGCGCTATGAAGCCCCAAGTGCTTCACAGAAAATTTATAACATACAGCCGTAAAAACAAAAAAATCATTTTTTTTTTACAAAAATGATTTTGTCCCCCCAGTTTTTTATTTGCCCACGGGTAACAGAAGAAATAGGACAAATTGCACAATAACTCTTGTGGTCCAGAGTACGCTGATACCCCATATGCTGGGGTAAACTACTGTTTGGGCGCATGGCAGAGCTCAAAAGTGAAGGAGCAACCGTTTGACTTTTTCAAAGCAGAATTGGCTGGAATTGAGATCAGACGCCATGTCACATTTGGAGAGCCCCTGATGTGCCTAAACAGCAGAAACCCCCCAATTCTAAATTCAACCCTAACCCCAACACACCCCTAACCCTAGTCCCAACCCTAACCACAAACCTAACCTTAACACACCCCTAACCCTAATCCCAACCATAACCCTAATACTAACTTTAGCGCCAACCCTAACCCTAACTTTAGCCGCAACCCTAACCCTAATGGAAAAATGGAAATAAATACATTTTTTTAATTTTATTATTTTTCCCTAACTAAGGGGGTTCTAAAGGGGGATTTGATTTACTATTTATAGCGGGTTTTTGTGATTGGCAGCTGTCACGCTAAAAGACGCTTTTTATTGCAAAAAGTAGTTTTTTGCATCACCACATTTTGAGAGCTATAATTTTTGCATATTTTGGCCCACAGAGTCATGTGAGGTCTTATTTTTTGCGGGACAAGGTGATGTTTTTATTGGTACCATTTTTGAGCACGTGACATTTTTTGATCGCTTTTTATTTAGATTTTTGCGAGGTTAGAATGAACAAAAATCAGCAATTCATGAATTTCTTTTGGGGGAGGCGTTTATACCGTTCCGCGTGTGGTAAAATTGATAAAGCAGTTTTATTCTTCGGGTCAGTATGATTATGGCAATACCTAATTTATATCATTTTTTTATGTTTTGGTGCTTTTATAGAATAAAAACAATTTTATATAAAAAGTCATTATTTTTGCATCGCTTTATTCTGCGAGCTATAACTTTTTTATTTTTTCGCTGATGATTCTGTATGATGGCTTGTTTTTTGCGGGACAAGATGACGTTTTCAGCGGTACTATGTTTATTTATATCGGTCTTTTTGATCGCGTGTTATTCCACTTTTTGTTCGGCGGTATGATGATAAAGCATTGATTTTTTGCTTAGTTTTTTTTTTTTTAAGGGGTTCACTAAAGGGGTTAACTAGTGGGACAGTTTTATAGGGGGGTCATTACGGACGCGGCGATACCAAATATGTGTACTTTTATTGTTTTGTTTTTTTTATTTACAGGAAGAAATGAATTTATTGGGGAATATTTTTTTTTTTTTTATGATTTTTTTTTACCACTTTATATTTTTATTTTTTTTTACTCTTTTACTTTGTCCCAGGGTGGGACATCACAGTATTTTATCAGATCGCTGGTGTGACAGAGTGCACAGCACTCTGTCACACCAGCGATCGCTCTGGCATCGCTGCAGGCTTCCTCAGCGCCTGCTCTTAGCAGGCACTGAGGAAGCCGCCTCCCTGCAGGACCCCGGCGCCATCTTGGATCCGGGGACCTGGAGGGAGGACGGACCCTCGGAACAGCGCGACACATCGCGCTGCTCTGAGGGTCACAGGGGAGCGCGCAGGGAGCCCCCACCCTGCGCGATCCTCCCCTGTGCCCCGGGTACACCGCGATCATGTTTGATCGCGGTGTGCCAGGGGTTAATGTGCCGGGAGCGGTCCGTGACCGCTCCTGACACATAGTGCTGGGTGTCAGCTGTGATATACAGCTGATACCCGGCCGCGATCAGCTACGCTCCCCCCGGGAGCGCAGCTGATCGCCCATGACGTACTATTCCGTCCATGGGAATTAGGTCCAGGGTCACATGGACGGAATAGTACGTCTGATGGCAGAGAGGGGTTAAATGATCTTTGCATTTATTAAAGACTAGCTGAAGAGCCCGGGCATAGTAACTAACCATGGTTAGTTATAACAAATTATAATGATTATATATGTAGATTGTGAGCCCTTGCGGACAGTGTCCTCTCTCCTTCTGTACTTGTGTGTGCCTTGTATTGCTCACGTTTACTGTACTTGTCTATATTTGCCCCTTTTCACATGTAAAGCGCCATGGAATAAATAGCGCTATAAAAATGTATAATAATAATAATAATTATATCTCTATATATAAAGATGAGTGTATAGCCCTGCCCATGCCGCATAGCCACATTCACTATAATATCCCACATCATCCGTCAGCCAGAGCTACCGTACTACTACCCCTAATATCCCACATCGTCCCGTCAGCCAGAGCCACCGTACTACTAATATCCCACATCATCCCGTTAGCCAGAGCCACAGGACTACTACCACTAATATCCCACATCATCCCGTCAGAACCACCGGACTACTAATATCCCACATCATCCCATCAGCCAGAGCCACCGGACTACTACCCCTAATATCCCACATCGTCCTGTCAGCCAGAGCCACCGGACTACTAATATCCCACATCATCCCGTCAAAGCCACCGGACTACTAATATCCTACATCATCACATCAGCCATAGCCACCGGACTACTACCCCTAATATCCAACAACATCCCGTCAGCCATAGCCACCTGACAACTACCACTAATATCCCACATCATCCTGTCACAGCTGCCAGACTTCTACCCCTTATATCCCATATCATTCCGTCAGTCAGATCTACTGGACTACTACCCATAACATCCACCTCATCCCATCAGCCAGAGCCACCGGACTACTAATATCCCATATCATCCCGTCAAAGCCACCGGATAACTACACCTAATATCCCACATCATCCCGTCAGCCATAGCCACCAGACAACTACCACTAATATCCCACATCATCCTGTCACAGCCGCCAGACTACTACTCCTAATATCCCACATCATCCTATCAGCCTGGGGTCAGAACCAGAGCGCTGAGTGGAATGGCCCTAACTTCCATACCGGGGATCCCTTTAAGAGAGACCTGGTGTCAGAACCAGAGCGCTGAGTGGATTTGACCTGACTTCCATACCAATGATCCCTTTAAGAGGGGCCTGGGGTCAAAACCAGAGTGCTGAGTGGAATTGCCCTAACTTCCATACCAATGATCCCTTTAAGAGGCCCTGGGGTCAGAACCACAGCGCTGAGTGTAACGGTCCTAACTTCCATACTGGGGATTCCTTTAAGAGAGGCCTGGGGTCAAAACCAAAGCACTGGATGGATTTGCCCTGACTTCCATACCAATGATCCCTTTAATAGAGGCCTGGGGTCAGTACTAGAGCATTTGAAAGCAATTGCCCTGACTTCCATAACGGGGATCCCTTTAAGAGAGGCCTGGGGTCAGAACCACAGCGCTGGATGGATTTGCCCTGACTTGAATACAGATGATCACTTTAAGAGAGGCCTGGGGTCAGAATCAGAGCACTGAGGGATTTGCCCTAACTTCCATACTGGAGATCCCTTAAAGAGAGGCCTGGGTCATTACCAAAGCGCAGAGTGGTTTTGCCCTGACTTCCGTACCAGGGATCCCTTTAAGAGGGGCCTGGGGTCAGCACCTGAGTGCTTATTGGAATTGCCCTAACTTCCATATTAATGATCACTTTAAGAGACCCTGGGGTCAGAACCACAGCTCTGAGTGGAACGGTCCTAACTTCCATACCAGGGATCCCTTTAAGAGAGGCCTGGGGTCAAACCAAAGCGCAGGATGGATTTGCCTTAACTTCCATACCGGAGATCCCTTTAAGAGGAAAGATGTGCCTATGGGATGGAGGATGTGTGATGGGTATATGGGAACGAGAGGTGGTGATTCATTTCTGTCATGTGCTCTCTGCTCCTTTCTGGGGTGCAGACAATGACTGGGAGTGTAATACTATTGTAGGAACTCGAGGATTCTGATAGCGTGGGGCAATGAACAATCAGAGACGGGTTTCTTTGAATGCAAATAATGTATTTGTGAAACAGCAAAACACCCAAAAACAATATTCAAACAACCCGTAGTGACATGCAATGAGTCCATATATATATACACAAGTCCAGTTATATGAATCCGGATATATAAGTTCTTGAACCTCTATAGCGAGGGTGGTAAAGTTCTTACGACGGAGTCCTCACACAAATGTGACCACAAGGTAAGTCTGATGCACAGGTAACGTGGCTGGATTTACACACTGCTGGTGTGTGAAGAGTCAGATCCAGGTATGCAGAAAACACAGGGAGGTCCAGGAACAAGTTAATCTCAGTTGTGGCTTAATTCAGTGAAGTCCAACAACAAGTTCATATGTCAGTAAGATTCCGGTAACAGTTCCAACAGCTCTCACCAGAGGTAATGCGCGAAGGGTTAAACAGCAACAGTTCAGAAACACAGTTCTTATCAGATGGAGTGAACCAAGGGTTAAATTCCCAAGTCAACAGGTTAATGATAACACAGTACTTGCAACTTACATATGCAGAGAATGTCCAGAGCCATGGGTAGAAACTGCTGTGGCTGAGAAACACCTGAAGATAAGGTTATGCACTTTCCTGGTAAATACACAAAAGATCTGTGAGAAACCAAGCAGCTGGGTTGCAGGGAAACGGAAGCAGAATACTCCAGCAGAGAAGCCAGCACCTGAGCCGGGTTTTAAACAAACGAACAGGAAGTAGGGCACACAAAAAGCAAACTCCATTTTAACAAAGGGCAAAATCATTGACAAAGTTACCTAGAAAACCCGGAATACTGACATTACTCCCCCCCTAAAGACGGCCTCCGGACGGTCCTGGACCAGGCCTGTCCGGGTATCTCCGATGAAACTGAGCAATCTTCAGAGGCGCATTGATGTTACTTACTGGTTCCCAAGAATCATTTTCAGGAGAGTAACCTTGCCATCTAACTAGATACTGAAGCCGGTTTCTATGAAGTCTCGAATTAACAATATCCTGTACCACGAATTGTTCTTCGCCATCAACCAACACTGGTGGAGGGGAGGTACGATACGTCCCTGAAACGTGTTAGGAGAGACTGGTTTTAATAAGGAAACATGAAATACTGGGTGTACCTTTAAAGTCCGTGGTAGCTTCAACCGACAGGCAACAGAGCTCACAATCCCAGTGATCTTGAATGGACGATGAATTTCTGTCCCAGTTTCTGCGAAGGAACACCCAATTTTAGATTCTTGGTGGACAACCAAACCGAGTCTCCTACCTTATACATAGGTGCTGGTTTCCGGAATCTATCGGCCGACTTCTTGTAACGCTCCTGTGCTGTGGTCAGGGAGTCCTTCAAAACTTCAAGATTACGTTGCAACGCCGTCACTCTGTCTTCAACCGCTGGTACCGAAATCGTAACCGGAGACCTAGGCAAAATACTTGGATGATAACCCAGGTTGGCAAAAAAAGGCGTTACCTTCGTGGAACTGCTTTGGGAGTTGTTGTACGAAAATTCCGCTAGAGGAAGTAGCTTCAGCCAATCGTCCTGCAAATGACTGACGTAACAGCGTAGATATTGCTCCAAGGTTTGATTTGTCCGTTCAGTCTGCCCGTTGGTCTGAGGATGGTATGCAGAAGACAAGCAAACATTAATGTGGAGCGCAGAACAAAATCCTTTCCAAAATCTAGAGGTAAATTGTATTCCCCGGTCAGAAATGATGTCATCTGGTACCCCATGCAGCCGGAAAATGTTCTGGATAACTAGATCTACTGTCTCTGTAGCTGAGGGAAGACCAGCACACGGAATGAAATGAGCAGCTTTCGTTAAACGATCTACTACCACCAAAATAGTATTTTTTACCACCAGAGGTGGGTAACTCCACAATAAAGTCCATCAAAATAGACCCCCAAGGGCGAGACGGTACAGGTAGCGGTTTAAGAAGACCAGTAGGTGAAACGCGAGGAACCTTGTACCGGGCACAAACTTCACAAGAGCGGACATAGTCATTCACATCCTTCAAGCAGGTAGGCCACCAAAAAAAACGAGTTAACAATTCCTGCATGTTCTGTACCCCCCTATGACCAGCCAATTTAGAGTCGTGGACCAATTTGAGAACTCGAAGTCTTACAGCCTCTGGGACATAAATACATCGATCTCTAAGCCACACACCATTCCGAAGGACAAGATTCACATTGTCAGGTGGAGCTGCAAGAAATACGTCACCGTCATAGGCCAGCTTGATCTCCTGCCACAAGTCCCGGTTCCGGAGCACTCCAATGAAATTGGCCTCCGACAAGATGGTCTTCGACGGGGTCCCAGGCACGGAATCCACGGTATGGATTCGGGATAATGCGTCAGCTTTCCCATTACGTGAACCTGGGCGGTACGAAATAATAAAATTAAACTGGTTCAAGAACAAACTCCACCTAGCTTGTCGAGGAGAAAGACACCTGGCAGACTTAAGGAATTCCAAATTGCGATGATCCGTGAGTACTACTACCTGCTGAGTTGCCCCCTGCAAATGGTGTCTCCATTCCTTAAAGGCAGAAATAATTGCCAAAAGTTCCTTATCTGCCACATCATAGTTCAGTTCTGCAGAAGATAACCTACGAGAGAAGAAGGCACACGGGTGCAGCAAACGTTTGTCTCCGGTACGTTGTGAGAGGATAGCTCCCAATGCACAGTCAGACGCGTCCACCTCCACGATAAAAGGCTGTGCAGGATCCGGATGCATCAATATTGGAGCCGTGGTAAAACAACCCTTCAGGCGATCAAAGGCTTCCTGAGCTTGCGAAGACCATTCAAACTTCTTCCCCTTCTTGGTGAGGAGAGTGATGGGACGGACAATTTCTGAAAAATTTCGGATAAACCGTCTATAAAAGTTAGCAAAGCCAATGAATCGTTGTACCTCCTTAATGTTTCCTGGTACCGGCCAGTCCAAGATTGCCTGGATCTTGCTGGACTCCATATTCAATCCCTGAGGCGAGATAACATAGCCTAAAAATTGAATTTCAGAACAATGGAACTCACACTTTTCGAGTTTGATGTACAAATGATTATCTCTCAAACGTCTAAGTACGGTTTTGACATGTTCCTGATGTTCCTGTAAGGAGTCAGAAAAGATTAAGATGTCATCAAGGTAAATTACCACATATTGGTCCAATAAATCCCTGAAAATGTCGTTGGCTAAATGTTGAAAAGCAGCAGGAGCGTTACAGAGTCCGAATGGCATCACCAAATATTCAAAATGTCCATACCGGCATCTAAAAGCTGTCTTCCATTCGTCTCCGGGCCGTATACGGAGTAAATTATATGCCCCACGAAGATCTAATTTGGTAATTACTTTGGCCTGGCGAACTCTTTCCAACAATTCTGGAATTAGGGGCAACGGGTACCTGTTACGAATGGTTACCTTATTTAACTCCCGGTAGTCAATGCAGGGTCTTAGAGTACCATCCTTCTTCTTTACAAAGAATATTGGAGCTCCCGCTGGTGAAGAAGATGGTCGGATAAACCCCTTGGCTAAATTCTCATCTATATACTCTCGTAAAGATTTTAATTCCGGAGCCGCCAACGGGTAAACATGGCCGAAAGGAATCGCTGCTCCAGGAAGCAATTCTATGGGCAGTCATACGGTCTATGTGGGGGAAGTTGATCTGCCTTCCTTTTATCACAAATGTCTGAGAATTCCTGATAAATCAGAGGGAGAGTAGGTACCTGTATCACCTCTTCCAAGTTCTGGGTAACTGGAGCCGCTACAGTTGGACTGATGGTAGAACTGCACTTCGGGAGAAAGGTTATCTCCTTGGTTTCCCAACTGATGATTGGATTTTGTGACCGTAACCAGGGAATTCCTAAAATTACAGGAAAATGAGGAGAAGATATTAACATGAATGAAAGTGTTTCTTGATGGTCTGGTTCCATCTTACACTCCAAGGCACTGTCTCCCGATCTACTGGTCCAGAAACTAATGGGGAACCATCCACCGTTTCCATAGTGATTGGTGAAGCTCTTAGTTGTGTCTTTATACCATGTTCCTTTGCAAAAGAAGAATCCATGAAATTCCCACCTGCTCCAGAGTCTATCATGGCAGAACTTGATATCCACTGTTCCTCCCACTGAATCTGTATAGGAAAGAACAATGTGAATATTTCTCCCCTTGATCTTTAGGGGAAGTCAGCATCAGTATTGGGGGAAAAACCGCATCTAGATGTAGACTGATTTCCGAAACTTCAGACTCAGCGTCTGTGTTATCATAATCCCCTACTACCGCCAACACCTTGTTGGGTCGCCTAGGACATTTAGGACAATTGATGAGGAAATGGTCCGATTGACCACAATAGAAACATAAGCGCTCACGGAGACGGTGTTCGCGGCGTTCATTATTCTCACGTCTCTGCAGTGAGTCCACCTGCATAGGCACCTCCTCAGCCTCTCGCGGGTTTTTGCCTGTGGTTTCCCTGGACGGAAGAGAGTAATTAGTAATGCGATTTACAGCGGCCCATTTTTCTTGTCTGCGTTCAGTTAAACGGATATCAATACGTACACAGTGCTGTATAAACAATTCAAACTCCTGTGGAGACTCTGAACGAGCTAGCTCATCCTTGATTGCATTTGACAAACCTTTTCTAAAGATTGGTAATAAAGCATTGTTTTCCCACTGGGTGTCCACCACTAACCTTTTAAATTGAGTAACATATTCTATGACTGACCGTTTCCCCTGGCGTAAGGAAAGCAAGGCAGATTCAGCGGTAGCACGGCGGTTGGGATCGTCGAACATTTGCGCCATGGCTGCCAGAAAATTGTCCAAATTATTTAGACGGGTATCATGACTTTCAACCATAGGATTTGCCCAAGCCAGTGCCCGTGATGTCAACAACATAATAATACATAGAACCTTAGATCTATCAGACCGGTAGTAGGAGGCATGTACATCAAAAAATAATATACATTGATTAACAAACCCACGGAATTGACTTCGGTCACCATTAAAATGGAATGGAGGCAATTTGGGCATACTGGTGGGTGAGGTAGGCTCAGTAGGTAAAGCCTCCAGGACTCCTAACCTAGCACGTAGATCTTGGAGAGCCTGACCAAACCCCTGTGCATTGTGGTTAACCCTAGACTCCAAGTCTCTAATCTGATTGTGTGCAGCCGCCACCTCCTGCTGCAAGGAGTTAACTATGGTGAACAATTTGTCTGCCCGTGTCTCCGTCATTGCCCCAGCAGAATCCTCTTTTTTAGGCTGGAGTATCCTGAAATACTATTGTAGGAACTCGAGGATTCTGATAGCGTGGGGCAATGAACAATCAGAGACGGGTTTCTTTGAATGCAAATAATGTATTTGTGAAACAGCAAAACACCCAAAAACAATATTCAAACAACCCGTAGTGACATGCAATGAGTCCATATATATATACACAAGTCCAGTTATATGAATCCGGATATATAAGTCCTTGAACCTCTATAGCGAGGGTGGTAAAGTTCTTACGACGGAGTCCTCACACAAATGTGACCACAAGGTAAGTCTGATGCACAGGTAACGTGGCTGGATTTACACACTGCTGGTGTGTGAAGAGTCAGATCCAGGTATGCAGAAAACACAGGGAGGTCCAGGAACAAGTTAATCTCAGTTGTGGCTTAATTCAGTGAAGTCCAACAACAAGTTCATATGTCAGTAAGATTCCGGTAACAGTTCCAACAGCTCTCACCAGAGGTAGTGCGCGAAGGGTTAAACAGCAACAGTTCAGAAACACAGTTCTTATCAGATGGAGTGAACCAAGGGTTAAATTCCCAAGTCAACAGGTTAGTGATAACACAGTAAGTGCAACTTAGGTATGCAGAGAATGTCCAGAGCCATGGGTAGAAACTGCTGTGGCTGAGAAACACCTGAAGATAAGGTTATGCACTTTCCTGGTAAATACACAAAAGATCTGTGAAGAACAAAGCAGCTGGGTTGCAGGGAAACGGAAGCAGAATACTCCAGCAGAGAAGCCAGCACCTGAGCCGGGTTTTAAACAAACGAACAGGAAGTAGGGCACACAAAACAGCAAACTCCATTTTAACAAAGGGCAAAATCATTGACAAAGTTACCTAGAAAACCCGGAATACTGACTGGGAGCTTATGTTCCCGGGGATGCTAGATTTCTCCCACCCAGTTACTGTCTGCTGAGGTATTGTCGTGAAGTGAGAAACTGTTGCTCATAGCCACCAATCACAGCTCAGCTTCTTTTAAACAGCTCTGGTGAAATGAAAGATGCTTAGCGATTGGTTGCAAGGAAAACTGTTGCTCATAGCAAGCAATCACAGCTCCGCTTCTTTTAAACAGCTCTGGTTAAATGAAAGATGCTCTGTGATTGGTTCGTGATAGACACACACACACATTCAATTTTATATATATATAGATAAACATTTTTTTTTAATCTATGTCATTCATGTAAAAATACCTCATAAACCTCATAATATGTTCTGCCATCCTTAGTAGTAACAGTGTCAATCAAACATTTGCAATAATTTGTGATGAGTCTTTTAAATTGTGGTGTACAGGTAAAATATATCTTTGCACCATGTTAAAAAGTAGATAGAAAAATATTACAATTTGAGAATCCTGGTTGATACCTTTTAAAGGCTAACTGAAAAAATAGTAATAAATAGAAAGCTTTCAAGACTACTCAGGTCTATTCATCAGCAACAGTATACTATGGGATCCAGTTTTCAGCTCCACCTTTCAACTCCTTTACGGCCAGCATTGGCTGGATTTTGTGCAACTCCGACGCTTGTCTACGGCTGGCGGTCTTGCAGAGATTAAGACACCCACATACCTACTAGTATTGGTATTAAGGTGCAGAAGTGACCCCTGACCTCATCGAGACCTGATTGGCTCAGGTACTGATGACGTCACCGTCATGCTAGACAGCAATCGCTAGGAAAGTTTTTTGTAGTAACAAACTTTCCTAGGTGATTTTCCTCATGTAAGACCCTGTTATATTCTGTCAGTGAGTGATCAGAGGAGAAACAGTGTGACAGATGCTTCTGACAAGACCTTTGTCAGTGAGCGATCTTGTGGTGCTGTAATAACACATACATAAATCAATAAATTCCCCCCTTTCCTAAATAGTTTCAACAATTTATTAGTTAGGATATAGGGTTAGATAGGGTAGGTGTTTAATATAGTATACGTTTATTACATAAATTAGATTATTCATAATTAATATATTTATGTTTTAAAATAAATAAAACATAAGGGCTAGGATTAGGTTTAGGTTGATAGCAGTTGTTTTACCCATCAATTAAAACAATGATTTCATTAATCAATTACGTTCATCAACAAGGTACGATAATCAATCAGTTACGTTAAAAAGTTATGCTAATCAATTAGTTACATTAACCCCTTCCCAACCTGTGATGCAGCGTATGCGTCATGAAAACCTGTGCCTTCCCGACCTGTGATGCAGCATATGCGTCATACTGTGATCGCGTTACGGCGGGTCAGGTGACCGGGGTCACTAAACGGTCACCCGACCCGCACGCACAAGAGGCTTTGTGCTTCACCCCGGGGGGGGGGGTGGCTGTTGATAATGAAATAGCCAATCAGAGCGATAGTAATATTTCAACAATGAAACTTGGTAAAATATTACAATCCAGCCATGGTCGATGCTCAAATAACATCGGCCATGGCTGGACACACTACTCTGACCCCCCCCACCGACTGACAGCGGCGATCTGCCCCCGCCACTGACTGACGGCGGCGATCTGCAGCCACCATCAGCATCTGCTCCCCCTCCTCTTCCTTCCACTTCCCCAGGCTTCCGATCACCCCCCGGCACTTTCCGTGGCCCGATGTCCCTCCTGGGGTCCCTCCATCATCGGTGATGGGCACCATTTGCATATGCGCAGTGCGCCCGCTGAATCTGCCAGCCAGCAGATTCATTCATTTATCGCAGGTACATTTTGATCACTGTGATAAACCCTATCACAGTGATCAAAATAAAAAAGTAAATAATCCCCCGCTTTATCACCCCCATAGATATGGACAATTAATAAAATAAATAAAATATATTTATTTTTATTTTTCCATTAGGCTTAGGGTTAGAATTAGGGTCAGGGTTAGAATTAGGGTTAGGGTTAGAATTAGGGTTAGAGTTACAATTAGGGTTAGGGTTAGAATTAGGGTTAGGTTTAGGGTTGAAATTAGGGTTAGGGTTGGAATTAGGGTTGGGATTGGAATTAGGGTTAGGGTTGGAATTAGGGTTAAGATTAGGGTTATGGTTAGGGTTGGGAATACGGTTATGGTTAGGTTTGGTATTAGGGTTAGGGGTGTTGGGGTTAGGGTTATGGTTAGGGTTGGGATTAGTGTTAGTGGTATGTTGGGATTAGGGATGTGGTTAGGGATTTGTTGGGGTTAAGGTTTGGAGTAAGAATTGAGTGGTTTCCTCTGTTTAGGCACATCAAGGGGTCTCCAAACGCGACATGGCGCCACCATTGATTCCAGCCAATTTTGCGTTCAAAAAGTCAAACGGAGCTCACTCCCTTCCACTCCCCGACGTGTGCCCTAACAGTGGTTTACCCCAACATATGGGGTATCAGAGTACTCAGAAAATATTGCACAACAATTTTGGGGGTCAAATTTTTCCTGTTACCCTTGGGAAAATAAAAAATTGGGGGCTAAAAAATTATTTTTGTGGAATAAAAAGATGTTTTATTTTCACGGTTCTGCGTTATAAACTTCTGTGAAGCACTTGGGGGTTCAAAGTGCTTACCACATATCTAGATAAGTTCCTTGGGGGGTCTAGTTACCAAAATGGGTCACTTGTGGTGGGTTTCTACTGCTTAGGCACATCAGGGGCTCTGCAAATGTAATGAAGCCTGCAGACCATTCCATCAAAGTCTGCATTTCAAAACGTTACTACTTCCATTACGATCCCCGACGTGTGCCCAAACAATGGTTCCCCCCCACATATGGGGTACCAGCGTACTAAGGAAAAACTGGACAACAACTTTTGGGGTCCAATTTATCCAGTTACCCTTGTGATAATAAAAAATTGTGGGCTAAAAAATAGGGGTCACTTGTGGGGGTTTCTACTGTTTAGGCACATCAGGGGCTCTGCAAACGTAACATGACACCCGCAGAACATTCCATCAAAGTCAGCATTTCAAAACGTCACTACTTCCCTTCCGAGCCCCAATGTGTACCCAAACAGTGGTTCCCCCCCACTTATGGGGTATTAGCGTACTCAGTACAAACTGGACAACAACTTTTGTCCTGTTACCCTTGTTAAAATTAAAAACTGCGGGTTAAAAAATAATTTTTTGATGAAAAAAATGATTTTTTATTTTCACGGCTCTGAGTTATAAACTTCTGTGTAGCACTTGGGGGTTCAGAGTGCTCACCACACATCTAGAAAAATTCTTTGGGGGTCTAGTTTCCAAAATGGGGTCACTTGTGGGGAGCTCCAATGTTTAGGCACACAGAGGCTCTCCATACGCGACATGGTGTCCGCTAGCGATAGGAGCTAATTTTCCATTCAAAAAGACAAATGGCGCTCCTTCCCTTCCGAGCCCTGCCGTACGCCAAAACAGTGGTTTATGACTACATATGAGGTATCAGTGTACTCAGGAGAATTTGCCCAACAAATTTTAGGATCCATTTCATCCTGTTGCCCAGGTGAAAATGAAAAAACTGAGGCTGAAAGAAAAGTTTTGTGAAAAAAGTACTTTTTTTTTTTACTGATCAATTTGTGAAGCACCTGTGGGTTCAAAGAGCTCACTATGCATCTAAATAAGTTCCTTGGGGGGTCTAGTTTCCAAAATAGGG
>JARQOD010012497.1:0-19397 GCA_033576555.1 Oophaga sylvatica | reverse complement strand
TTCCCCAAAAAATAACATTTTTGACAAAATCGTAATCCCCGGTATGTAATTTTTGGCAATTTTTTGTCAAAAATAAAATTTTTCGGGAATTCAAACTGACACCCCAGCATTGTTGTGGGGGTCATAACTAAGGGGCACAGCAAGTTTGAGGTGATCTGACAAAAGGGGGCTGAGCTATGACCCCCCAAAGTGGGCACCCCTGCCCCATTTTAGGGGATACCCCTCGTTTGCACCCCCATAACGTTGCGAGAAAAACAGCCAGAGACTTGAAAACTTGGTGGGCATGTAGTAGACATATAGGGGTACATGCCCAACCATTTTCAAGTCTCTGGCTGTTTTTCTCGCAAAGTTATGGGGGTGCAATCGAAAGATATCCCCTAAAATGGGGCAGGGGTGCCCACTTTGGGGTCATAGCTCCGCCCCCTTTAGTCAGATCACCCTCAAACTTGCTGTGCCCCTAAGTTATGACCCCAACAACAAGGCTGGGGTGTCAGTTTGAATTCCCCAAAAAAATTTCTTTTTGACAAATTCGTAACCCCCGGTATGTAATTTTTGGCAATTTTTTGTCAAAAATAAAATTTTTTGGGGAATTCAAACTGACACCCCAGCCTTGTTGTGGGGGTCATAACTAAGGGGCACAGCAAGTTTGAGTTTGATCTGACAAAAGGGGGCTAAGCTATGACCCCCCAAAGTGGGCACCCCTGCCCCATTTTAGGGGATGCCCCTCGTTTGCACCCCATAACTTTGCGAGAAAAACAGCCAGAGACTTGAAAACTTGGTGGGCATGTAGTAGACATATAGGGGTACATGCCCACCCATTTTCAAGTCTCTGGCTGATTTTCTCGCAAAGTTATGGGGGAGCAAACGAGGGGTATCCCCTAAAATGGGGCAGGGGTGCCCACTTTGTGGGGTCATAGCTCCGCCCCCTTTAGTCAGATGACCCTCAAACTTGCTGTGCCCCTTAGTTATGACCCCACAACAAGGCTGGGGTGTCAGTTTGAATTCCCTCAAAAATTTTGTTTTTGACAAAATCGTAACCCCGGTATGTAATTTTTGGCAATTTTTTGTCACAAATAAAATTTTTTGGGAATTCAATCTGACACCCCAGCCTTGTTGTGGGGGTCATAACTAAGGGGCACAGCAAGTTTCAGGGTGATCTGACTATAGGGGGCTGAGCTATGACCCCCCAAATTGGGCACCCCTGCCAATTTTAGGGGATACCCTCGTTTGCACCCCCATAACTTTGCGAGAAAAACAGCCAGAGACTTGAAAATAGGTGGGCATGTACCCCTATGTGTCTACTACATGCCCACCCATTTTCAAGTCTCTGGCTCTTTTTCGCGCAAAGTTATGGGGGAGCAAACGAGGGGTATCCCCTAAAATGGGGCAGGGGTGCCCACTTTAGGGGGTCATAGCTCCGCCCCCTTTAGTCAGATCACCCTCAAACTTGCTGTGCCCCTTAGTTATGACCCCCATAACAAGGCTGGGTTGTCAGTTTGAATTCCCCCCAAAATTTTATTTTTGACAAAATCGTAACCCCCGTTATGTAATTTTTGGCAATTTTTTGTCACAAATAAAATTTTTTGGGGAATTCAAACTGACACCCCAGCATTGTTGTGGGGGTCATAACTAAGGGGCACAGCAAGTTTGAGGGTGATCTGACAAAAGGGGGCTGAGCTATGACCCCCCAAAGTGGGCACCCCTGCCCCATTTTAGGGGATACCCCTCGTTTGCTCCCCCATAACTTTGCGAGAAAAACAGCCAGAGACTTGAAAACTTGGTGGGCATGTAGTAGACATATAGGGGTACATGCCCACCCATTTTCAAGTCTCTGGCTGTTTTTATTGCAAAGTTATTGGGGTGCAAACGAGGGGTATCCCCTAAAATGGGGCAGGGGTGACCACTTTGGGGGGTCATAGCTCCGCCCCCTTTAGTCAGATCACCCTCAAACTTGCTGTGCCCCTTAGTTATGACCCCCACAACAAGGCTGGGGCGTCAGTTTGAATTCCCCAAAAATTTTATTTTTGACAAAATCGTAACCCCCGGTATGTAATTTTTGGCAATTTTTTGTCAAAAATAAAATTTTTTGGAGAATTCAAACTGACACCCCAGCCTTCTTGTGGGGGTCATAACTAAGGGGCACAGCAAGTTTGAGGGTGATCTGACAAAAGGGGGCTGAGCTATGACCCCCCAAGAGGGCACCCCTGCTCCATTTTAGGGGATACCCTCGTTTGCACCCCCATAACTTTGCGAGAAAAACAGCCAGAGACTTGAAAACTTGGTGGACATGTAGTAGACATATAGGGGCACATGCCCACCCATTTTCAGTCTCTGGCTGTTTTTATCGCAAAGTTATTGGGGTGCAAACAAGGGGTATCCCCTAAAAAGGGGCAGGGGTGCCCACTTTGGGGGGTTATAGCTCCGCCCCCTTTAGTCAGATCACCCTCAAACTTGCTGTGCCCCTTATTTTATGACCCACACAACAAGGCTGGGGTGTCAGTTTGAATTCCCCCAAAAATTTTATTTTTGACAAAATCGTAACCCCCGGTATGTAATTTTTGGCAATTTTTTGTTACAAATAAAATTTTTTGGGGAATTCAAACTTACACCCCAGCCTTGTTGTGGGGGTCATAACTAAGGGGCACAGCAAGTTTGAGGGTGATCTGACAAAAGGGGGCTGAGCTATGACCCCCCAAAGTGGGCACCCCTGCCCCATTTTAGGGGATACCCTCGTTTGCACCCCCATAACTTTGCGAGAAAAACAGCCAGAGACTTGAAAACTTGGTGGGCATGTAGTAGACATATAGGGGTACATGACCACCCATTTTCAAATCTCTGGCTGTTTTTCTCGCAAAGTTATGGGGATGCAAACAAGGGGTATTGTCAGTATTCCGGGTTTTCTAGGTAAGTTTGTCAATGATTTTGCCCTTTGTTAAAATGGAGTTTGCTGTTTTGTGTGCCCTACTTCCTGTTCGTTTGTTTAAAACCCGGCTCAGGTGCTGGCTTCTCTGCTGGAGTATTCTGCTTCCGTTTCCCTGCAACCCAGCTGCTTTGCTCCTCACAGATCTTTTGTGTATTTACCAGGAAAGTGCATAACCTTATCTTCAGGTGTTTCTCAGCCACAGCAGTTTCTACCCATGGCTCTGGACATTCTCTGCATATGTAAGTTGCAGGTACTGTGTTATCACTAACCTGTTGACTTGGGAATTTAACCCTTGGTTCACTCCATCTGATAAGAACTGTGTTTCTGAACTGTTGCTGTTTAACCCTTCGTGCACTACCTCTGGTGAGAGCTGTTGGAACTGTTACTGGAATCTTACTGACATATGAACTTGTTGTTGGACTTCACTGAATTAAGCCACAACTGAGATTAACTTGTTCCTGGACCTCCCTGTGTTTTCTGCATACCTGGATCTGACTCTTCACACAACAGCAGTGTGTAAATCCAGCCACGTTACCTGTGCATCAGACTTACCTTGTGGTCACATTTGTGTGAGGACTCCGTCGTAAGAACTTTACCGCCCTCGCTATAGAGGTTCAAGGACTTATATATCCGGATTCATATAACTGGACTTGTGTATAAATATGGACTCGTTTCATTGCATGTCACTACGGGTTGTTTGAATATTGTTTTTGGGTGTTTTGCTGTTTCACAAATACATTATTTGCATTCAAAGAAACCCATCTCTGATTGTTCATTGCCCCACGCTATCAGAATCCTCGAGTTCCTACAATAGTATTACAGGATACTCCAGCCTAAAAAAGGGGATTCTGCTGGGGCAATGACGGAGACACGGGCAGACAAATTGTTCACCATAGTTAACTCCTTGCAGCAGGAGGTGGCGGCTGCACACAATCAGATTAGAGACTTGGAGTCTCGGGTTAACCACAATGCACAGGGGTTTGGTCAGGCTCTCCAAGATCTACGTGCTAGGTTAGGAGTCCTGGAGGCCTTACCTACTGAGCCTACCTCATCCACCAGTATGCCCAAATTGCCTCCATTCCGTTTTAATGGTGACCGAAGTCAATTCCGTGGGTTTGTTAATCAATGTATATTATTTTTTGATGTACATGCCTCCTATTACCGGTCTGATAGATCTAAGTTTCTATGTATTATTATGTTGTTGACATCACGGGCACTGCTTGGCAATCCTGGTTGAAAGTCAGATCCGTCTAATATTTGGACATTTGGCAGCATGCGCAAATGTTCGACGATCCAACCGCGTGCTACCGCTGAATCTGCCTTGCTTTCCTTACGCCAGGGGAAACGGTCAGTCATAGAATATGTTACTGAATTTAAAAGGTTAGTGGTGGACACCCAGTGGGAAAACAATGCTTTATTACCAATCTTTAGAAAAGGTTTGTCAAATGCAATCAAGGATGAGCTAGCTCGTTCAGAGTCTCCACAGGAGTTAGAATTGTTTATACAGCACTGTGTACGTATTGATATCCGTTTAACTGAACGCAGACAAGAAAAATGGTCCGCTGTAAATCGCATTACTAATTTCTCTCTTCCGTCCAGGGAAACCACAGGCAAAAACCCGCGAGAGGCTGAGGAGGTGCCTATGCAGGTGGACTCACTGCAGAGACGTGAGAATAATGAACGCCGCGAATACCGTCTCCGTGAGCGCTTATGTTTCTATTGTGGTCAATCGGACCATTTCCTCATCAATTGTCCTAAATGTCCTAGGCGACCCAACAAGGTGTTGGCGGTAGTAGGAGATTATGATAACACAGACGCTGAGTCTGAAGTTTCGGAGACCAGTCTACATCTAGATGCGGTTTTCCCCCCAATACTGATGCCGACTTCCCCTAAAGATCAAGGGGAGAAATATTCACAATGTTCTCTTCCTATTCAGATTCAGTGGGAGGAACAGTGGATATCAAGTTCTGCCATGATAGACTCTGGAGCAGGTGGGAATTTCATGGATTCTTCTTTTGCAAAGGAACATGGTATAAAGACATAACTAAGAGCTTCACCAATCACTATGGAAACGGTGGATGGTTCCCCATTAGTTTCTGGACCAGTAGATCGGGAGACAGTGCCTCTGGAGTGTAAGATGGAACCAGACCATCAAGAAACACTTTCATTCATGTTAATATCTTCTCCTCATTTTCCTGTAATTTTAGGAATTCCCTGGTTACGGTCACAAAATCCAATCATCAATTGGGAAACCAAGAAGATAACCTTTCTCCCAAGTGCAGTTCTACCATCAGTCCAACTGTAGAGGCTCCAGTTACCCAGAACTTGGAAGAGGTGATACAGGTACCTACTCTCCCTCTGATTTATCAGGAATTCTCAGACATTTGTGATAAAAGGAAGGCAGATCAACTTCCCCCACATAGACCGTATGACTGCCCCATAGAATTGCTTCCTGGAGCAGCGATTCCTTTCGGCCATGTTTACCCGTTGGTGGCTCCGGAATTAAAATCTTTACGAGAGTATAAAAGATGAGAATTTAGCCAAGGGGGTTTATCCGACCATCTTTCCCAGAATTGTTGGAAAGAGTTCGCCAGGCCAAAGTATTTACCAAATTAGATCTTCGTGGGGCATATAATTTACTCCGTATACGGCCCGGAGACGAATGGAAGACAGCTTTTAGATGCCGGTATGGACATTTTGAATATTTGGTGATGCCATTCTGACTCTGTAACGCTCCTGCTGCTTTTCAACATTTAGCCAACGACATTTTCAGGGATTTATTGGACCAATATGTGGTAATTTACCTCGATGACATCTTAATCTTTTCTGACTCCTTACAGGAACATCAGGAACATGTCAAAGCCGTACTTAGACGTTTGAGAGATAATCATTTGTACATCAAACTCGAAAAGTGTGAGTTCCATTGTTCTGAAATTCAATTTTTAGGCTATGTTATCTCGCCTCAGGGATTGAATATGGAGTCCAGCAAGATCCAGGCAATCTTGGACTGGCCGGTACCAGGAAACATTAAGGAGGTACAACGATTCATTGGCTTTGCTAACTTTTATAGACGGTTTATCCGAAATTTTTCAGAAATTGTCCGTCCCATCACTCTCCTCACCAAGAAGGGGAAGAAGTTTGAATGGTCTTCGCAAGCTCAGGAAGCCTTTGATCGCCTGAAGGGTTGTTTTACCACGGCTCCAATATTGATGCATCCGGATCCTGCACAGCCTTTTATCGTGGAGGTGGACGCGTCTGACTGTGCATTGGGAGCTATCCTCTCACAACGTACCGGAGACAAAGGTTTGCTGCACCCGTGTGCCTTCTCTCGTAGGTTATCTTCTGCAGAACTGAACTATGATGTGGCAGATAAGGAACTTTTGGCAATTATTTCTGCCTTTAAGGAATGGAGACACCATTTGCAGGGGGCAACTCAGCAGGTAGTAGTACTCACGGATCATCGCAATTTGGAATTCCTTAAGTCTGCCAGGTGTCTTTCTCCTCGACAAGCTAGGTGGAGTTTGTTCTTGAACCAGTTTAATTTTATTATTTCGTACCGCCCAGGTTCACGTAATGGGAAAGCTGACGCATTATCCCGAATCCATACCGTGGATTCCGTGCCTGGGACCCCGTCTAAGACCATCTTGTCGGAGGCCAATTTCGTTGGAGTGCTCCGGAACCGGGACTTGTGGCAGGAGATCAAGCTGGCCTATGACAGTGACGTATTTCTTGCAGCTCCACCTGACAATGTGAATCTTGTCCTTCGGAATGGTGTGTGGCTTAGAGATCGATGTATTTATGTCCCAGAGGCTGTAAGACTTCGAGTTCTCAAATTGGTCCACGACTCTAAATTGGCTGGTCATAGGGGGGTACAGAAGACGCAGGAATTGTTAACTCGTTTTTTTTGGTGGCCTACCTGCTTGAAGGATGTGAATGACTATGTCCGCTCTTGTGAAGTTTGTGCCCGGTACAAGGTTCCTCGCGTTTCACCTACTGGTCTTCTTAAACCGCTACCTGTACCGTCTCGCCCTTGGGGGTCTATTTCGATGGACTTTATTGTGGAGTTACCCACCTCTGGTGGTAAAAATACTATTTTGGTGGTAGTAGATCGTTTAACGAAAGCTGCTCATTTCATTCCGTGTGCTGGTCTTCCCTCAGCTACAGAGACAGTAGATCTAGTTATCCAGAACATTTTCCGGCTGCATGGGGTACCAGATGACATCATTTCTGACCGGGGAATACAATTTACCTCTAGATTTTGGAAGTGATTTTGTTCTGCGCTCCACATTAATGTTTGCTTGTCTTCTGCATACCATCCTCAGACCAACGGGCAGACCGAACGGACAAATCAAACTTTGGAGCAATATCTACGCTGTTACGTCAGTCATTTGCAGGACGATTGGCTGAAGCTACTTCCTTTAGCGGAATTTTCGTACAACTCCCAAAGCAGTTCCACGAAGGTAACGCCTTTTTTTGCCAACCTGGGTTATCATCCAAGTATTTTGCCTAGGTCTCCGGTTACGATTTCGGTACCAGCGGTTGAAGACAGAGTGACGGCGTTGCAACGTAATCTTGAAGTTTTGAAGGACTCCCTGACCACAGCACAGGAGCGTTACAAGAAGTCGGCCGATAGATTCCGGAAACCAGCACCTATGTGTAAGGTAGGAGACTCGGTTTGGTTGTCCACCAAGAATCTAAAATTGGGTGTTCCTTCGCAGAAACTGGGACAGAAATTCATCGGTCCATTCAAGATCACTGGGATTGTGAGCTCTGTTGCCTGTCGGTTGAAGCTACCACGGACTTTAAAGGTACACCCAGTATTTCATGTTTCCTTATTAAAACCAGTCTCTCCTAACACGTTTCAGGGACGTATCGTACCTCCCCCTCCACCAGTGTTGGTTGATGGCGAAGAACAATTCGTGGTACAGGATATTGTTAATTCGAGACTTCATAGAAACCGGCTTCAGTATCTAGTTAGATGGCAAGGTTACTCTCCTGAAAATGATTCTTGGGAACCAGTAAGTAACATCAATGCGCCTCTGAAGATTGCTCAGTTTCATCGGAGATACCCGGACAGGCCTGGTCCAGGACCATCCGGAGGCCGTCTTTAGGGGGGGAGTAATGTCAGTATTCCGGGTTTTCTAGGTAACTTTGTCAATGATTTTGCCCTTTGTTAAAATGGAGTTTGCTGTTTTGTGTGCCCTACTTCCTGTTCGTTTGTTTAAAACCCGGCTCAGGTGCTGGCTTCCCTGCTGGAGTATCCTGCTTCCGTTTCCCTGCAACCCAGCTGCTTTGTTCCTCACAGATCTTTTGTGTATTTACCAGGAAAGTGCATAACCTTATCTTCAGGTGTTTCTCAGCCACAGCAGTTTCTACCCATGGCTCTGGACATTCTCTGCATATGTAAGTTGCAGGTACTGTGTTGTCACTAACCTGTTGACTTGGGAATTTAACCCTTGGTTCACTCCATCTGATAAGAACTGTGTTTCTGAACTGTTGCTGTTTAACCCTTCGTGCACTACCTCTGGTGAGAGCTGTTGGAACTGTTACTGGAATCTTACTGACATATGAACTTGTTGTTGGACTTCACTGAATTAAGCCACAACTGAGATTAACTTGTTCCTGGACTCCCTGTGTTTTCTGCATACCTGGATCTGACTCTTCACACAACAGCAGTGTAAGCTCAAATAAAGGAAAGCTGCACACAGAGAATATATTATAAAAGTAGAAACATTTTATTAAACAATTTTTTAAATGGGGAAACATCTGATACATCACAACATTCAATGAGGACACGCTTTGGGAGTAATAACAAGAGAAAATGGGAAAGGAAAACCCCGAATAAGAGATATGGTTCCTCTTTTAAAAGAGACACACCTAAGGTAATCAATCTATCTGAATACACTCTAAGTCCTGATGAAATATCTCTTTTGTCTAAAGGTCTGACTTTTTCTCCCAGCATGCGTTTTGATCCCTTTATGGCTCTCAAAGATCTTCATATATTTGCACGATCCCTTATTTTTAAAAAATGGCATCATAATGAAGACGTACAACGGGCTTTTCCATTACCTGAGGAACAGGCGGCTCTGCGGAATTTGGAGGAGTTGGCTAGTGAACATAATAACCTTACTCTGGGTAGGTTACCTGCTTCTCTACGTCCCAGGTCTAACAAGTTCCCACCCTTGTCACTGTGTCCCAATGTCGAAATTTTTGTTAAATTGGTTTCCCAGGAATTTGATCAAATTCCCTCTCGATCTCAATATGGAAATCTTACTCCAGCAGAGAACATTGGTCTCAAAAGGCTTAAACAGCTTAAAGACATTGTAATTAAGCCAGCTGACAAGGGTGGGAACATTGTGATTTGGCCATCTAAACTTTATGTGGCAGAGGCCCTTCGTATGCTAAAGGATTCTTCATGCTATAGGAAACTAACGTTCAATCCTCTGATTTCTTATAAGGCAGAATTGTCCAGAATTTTACAGAGGGCAGTTGATAATGAGATCATACCTACCCAAATACGTGATGTCTTATTGATTAAAGAACCATGCATTCCAACTCTGTACCTGTTGCCTAAGGTGCATAAAAACAGCACAAACCCTCCAGGTAGGCCAATAATCTCGGGGGTGGGTGGACTTACAGAGGGCATTGGCAGATATATTGATATGTTCCTCAAACCCTGGTGGAGACAATCCCATCTTTTTTGAAAGACACATCTGATTTTCTCAAGAAGATCGATGCTATACACATTGATGACGACATGATTATGGTCACATGTGACGTGGAGTCACTTTATACAAATATTCGCCACCAGGATGGTTTGAGGGCAGTTTCTCATTTTTTGACCATGACGAGCCTCTCCTCCGGTGACATCGATTTTTTACTTTTACTTTTGGAGTTTCTGTTGACTCATAATTTTTTTCTGTTTAACGGGTCCTTCTTCCTGCAGCTCCAGGGTACAGCAATGGGCGCGGCTTGTGCGCCGTTGTATGCGAATCTGTTCCTGGGGCTGTGGGAGAGGGACCTTTTTACTACAGATCGTATTTCGTCAATGGAGCGGGTCGTTTTATGGACCCGCTACATTGACGACATTTTTCTGATCTGGCGTGGTACCTCATCTGAGTTGGAGTCGTTTTTTCATGATTTGAATATGAATGATTTGAATATTCATTTGACTTACAAATATGATTTTTTTGTAATTGATTTTCTAGATGTCACTGTGAGGAGAGGTCCGGATGGTGTCCTTACATCTGACATATTCCGCAAGGATACGTCTGTGAATTCTGTATTACATGCCAGGTCCTCACACCCACCCCATGTGATTAATTCTGTGCCTACGGGTCAGTTTCTGCGTATCAAAAGGATTTGCTCATCAAATGAGGACTTTGAAATTCAAGCCAGAGATCTATCTGAACGCTTCCTTGATAGAGGATATAGCAAGAGATGCATAAAAAGGGCATACAACAGGGCAAGAAATACGAGAAGAAATGATTTATTGTATTCCTCCCCGAGGGTTAAGGATAGCTCACAGGTGAGATTGGTCTCTCAATATAATGTACAGTGGGAGAATATGCGTGAAATTTTGGCCAAATATTGGCCTATCCTTTTGGCAGATCCTGTTTTGAAGCAATACATAACAGATAAACCAAGCATGACCGCGAGAAGATCGCGTAATCTAAGGGATCACTTAGTGAGAAGCTATTTTGTGCCACGTCCCCAACCATCTATCTTTGCCACGAATCGTGCTCGGTCCAATTTGCAATGGGGTTGTAAACCATGTGATGGTTGTGTGGCTTGTCCTAATGTGTTACATACTAATGATTTCTTTTCCTCGGATGGGAAAACATTTACTATAACCCAAACCATCACATGCTCAACAACCTTTGTTGTTTATCATGCTTCATGTCCCTGCAAGAAGATCTATGTAGGTCTAACAACTCGTGCATTCAAAATCCGTGTAAGGGAACACATTCGTGACATTGTAGCAGCAGCGGATGAGAATAATCTTGATGTTTTGAAAACAATTCCTCGGCACTTCAAAATGCACCATGCTTGTGATCCATCTGTATTGAAATTCAGAGGAATTGATCGTGTGGTTTCTAATCTGCGGGGGGGCAAAATGAGCAGGCTTCTCGCACAGAAAGAAGCTTTCTGGATCTGGAAGCTTCGGTCCCTTCACCCTAAGGGTTTAAATGAGTCTTTAAGTTTCGCACCATTCCTCTGATCACTCGTGCCTGTATTTTTTAGGGCATCATTTTATGTTTTTTTGTCATTAATATGTTTTATCTTTTTTAGATTCTCTTTCATGTATCGTTATGGTTTGATCTAATATCCGTTGGAAGTTTTCTAATAATAGGATATATGAGCCCTGGGCGATGAAGTTTCCGAAGTGTTTTAGAGAGATCCACGCATTGGAACATATGAGATATAGATATTTATATGTTGTGTATATTGATTTTTTTGTGCTGTTTGTTTTTTACATTTTTTATTTTTTATTTTTATTATTTTTTTGGATGCAATTTTGTATTCACTGGTATATAATGTCGTTCTAATGTACTAATTGCACAATTATTGATGTCTTTATATATTGTTATTATATATGAGTATACTGCTATAGCATCTCATACGTTTACACTATGTACTTTATTTTTGCTTTGCACGCTATATATATATATATGTATGGTATGTGTTTTCCCCTATTGGATTTATGTATATTTTTGTTTTCACTCGGTCACAGTTCACATATAATTGTTTAGTATATAATTATTCAATACTGTTTTTATTATTCATTGATTGTTGCTTCAGCTATGTATAGTATCGCAATTGGGTATTTTTTCTATTACACGATCTGGCGTTTTTACGTCATATACTTGTTCTCTATGTAACTTTGCTAAAGAATCAGTTGCCTGCTAGTGCGCATGCACGCTGGGGGCCTGGTTGCTAGGCATCTCTGATCGCGTCTCTTCTCGGTCTCGTTCTGCTCGCGTCGGAGGGTCCGCTCACATGACCTGGTGGGCATTGCCTTGTGACGTGGGCGGGCTTGGCTGATGACGCTTTTGGAGATGGCTGCATCCGGTCTTCCCGGCGCTTGCATGCGCCATCTATAATGAGCAGACAAACTGTTACTCTGATTCTTTCCATCGGATTGGCCCATAGGCATATAAATACTCCTTGGTTACCTCTGATGCCACTCCCCCGGAAGAAGGCACAGCGCCGAAACGCGCGTTGGGGAGAGTGGCACCACTGGGTCTCAGGTATGTGTTCGACCTTTAATTTTTACTGTGATTGCATGTCTTTAAAGCGGCGTACAGCCTGTGTTTAGACTTGTGTCACTATTTGCCTGGTCATTGGCAGAAAGACTTACATATAGTCTCTTGATACGGACTTTTTGGCATAGTATTAGTATGGTCGTTCTTACTTTATGTGCACTATAGCATACTAGTCATTATACTTGAGTACCTGTGTGGTTCCACTCCATTTCTGGTTACCACTGTCATTCTGTCTCTCATACGTTTTTTTAAAAAATTGTTTAATAAAATGTTTCTACTTTTATAATATATTCTCTGTGTGCAGCTTTCCTTTATTTGAGCTTAGATTAATTTTTGCACTGAGTTCTTCTATCTAGGCACTGTGATACTACTATCTGTATATTCACATAAAAGGTGCTAGCCTTGTATAGGTTACACAACAGCAGTGTGTAAATCCAGCCACGTTACCTGTGCATCAGACTTGCCTTGTGGTCACATTTGTGTGAGGACTCCGTCGTAAGAACTTTACCGCCCTCGCTATAGAGGTTCAAGGACTTATATATCCGGATTCATATAACTGGACTTGTGTGTATATATATGGACTCGTTTCATTGCATGTCACTACGGGTTGTTTGAATATTGTTTTTGGGTGTTTTGCTGTTTCACAAATAAATTATTTGCATTCAAAGAAACCAGTCTCTGATTGTTCATTGCCCCACGCTATCAGAATCCTCAAGTTCCTACAATAGTATTACAGGTATCCCCTAAAATGGGGCAGGGGTGCCCACTTTGGGGGTCATAGCTCCGCCCCCTTTAGTCAGATCACCCTCAAACTTCCTGTACCCCTTAGTTATGACCCCCACAACAAGGCTGGGGTGTCAGTTTGAATTCCCAAAAAAAATTTATTTTTGACAAACATCGTAACCCCCGGTATGTAATTTTTGGCAATTTTTTGTCAAAAATAAAATTTTTGGGGGGAATTCAAACTGACACGCCAGCCTTGTTGTGGGGGTCATAACTAAGGGGCACAGCAAGTTTGAGGGTGATCTGACAAAAGGGGGCTGAACTATGACCCCCCAAAGTGGGCACCCCTGCCCCATTTTAAGGGATACCCCTCGTTTGCACCCCCATAACTTTGCGAGAAAAACAGCCAGAGACTTGAAAACTTTGTGGGCATGTAGTAGACATATAGGGGAACATGCCCACCCATTTTCAAGTCTCTGGCTGTTTTTCTCGTAAAGTTATGGGGTGCAATCGAAGGGTATTCCCTAAAATGGGGCAGCGGTGCCCACTTTGGGGGGTCATAGCTCCGCCCCTTTTAGTCAGATCACCCTCAAACTTGCTGTGCCCCTTAGTTATGACCCCTACAACAAGGCTGGGGTGTCAGTTTGAATTCCCCAAAAAATTTTATTTTCGACAAAATCGTAACCCCCAGTATGGAATTTTTGGCAATTTTTTGTCAAAAATAAAAATTTTTGGGGAATTCAAACTGACACCCCAGCCTTGTTGTGGGGGTCATAACTAAGGGGCACAGCAAGTTTGAGGGTGATTTGACAAAAGGGGGCTAACCTATGACCCTCCAAAGTGGGCACTCCTGCCCCATTTTAGGGGATACCCCTCGTTTGCTCCCCCATAACTTTACGAGAAAAACAGCCAGAGACTTGAAAACTTGGTGGGCATGTAGTAGACATATAGGGGTACATGCACACCCATTTTCAAGTCTCTGGCTGTTTTTCTCGCAAAGTTATGGGGTGCAAACGAGGGGTATCCCCTAAAATGGGGCAGGGTGCCCACTTTGGGGGGTCATAGCTCCGCCCCCTTTAGTCAGATCACCCTCAAACTTGCTGTGCCCCTTAGTTATGACCCCACAACAATGTTTGGGCGTCAGTTTGAATTCCCCAAAAATTTTTATTTTTGACAAAATCGTAACCCCCGGTATGTAATTTTTGGCACTTTTTTGTCAAAAATAAAATTTTTGGGGGAATTCAAACTGACACCCCAGCCTTGTTGTGGGGGTCATAACTAAGGGGCACAGCAAGTTTGAGGGTGATCTGACAAAAGGGGCTGAGCTATGACCCCCCAAAGTGGGCACCCCTGCCCCATTTTAGGAGATACCCCTCGTTTGCACCCCCATAACTTTGCGAGAAAAACAGCTAGAGACTTGAAAACTTGGTGGGCATGTAGTAGACATATAGGAGTACATGCCCACCCATTTTCAAGTCTCTGGCTGTTTTTCTCGCAAAGTTATGGGTGTGCAAACGAGAGGTATCCCTTAAAATGGGGCAGGGGTGCCCATTTTGGGGGTCATAGCTCCGCCCCCTTTAGTCAGATTACCCTCAAACTTGCTATACCCCTTAGTTATGACCCCTACAACAAGACTGGGGTGTCAGTTTGAATTCCCCAAAAAATTTTATTTTTGACAAAATCGTAACCCCCGGTGTTGTGAATGGACTTGAAATGAGTTCTGAGCAGAGGCTCCCTCTGGTGGTTACAAGCGGTACTGGACTGTCCAGTGAGGATTGGGAATCGGGTGTTACTGACTGGTCTTGTTTAGGGGAGTCGCCTTCCCATCAGGGTTGCCGGTGATCAATTGTTCTGGTCTCAATCCTTGATTCCTGTTTCCTTTGTAGCCTGCTGTGTCGTGTCTGCATCTCCTGCTAACAGATAAGACTTTTTCTTCTTTTTGTTTTTGTGCTTGATTTTTGCATTTTGTCCTGTACTTCTGTGGGGGCCTTCAGGGTCCCCTCCGGGGGCTTTTGCCCTCAGTTTAGTTCAGCCACTGATGTTTGTACATTTGCTTTTTCCAGTTTTTTCAGTGGCTGCTGTTTTGATTTTGTTACACCAGAGAACTAATTTAGGTGGTAGAGGTCGTGTGATCTCAGGTGTTTTTGAAATTAGTAGAGTTGGTGCTTTTCAGGGTTTTTTGGGATTGCAGTAAGTGCCCTTCCTATCCTTTTCTATTTAGATAGTTTGGGCCCCAACGTTTGTTCATACTAATTTCTGTCTGTGTCTGTATTTCCTCTTGTCTAACCGCCATTACATGTTTGTGGGCTTTCTATGTTCTTTGGGGATCTGCTCCGGGGCAGATAGCTTTCCTCTTTCTATCTTTAGGTATAGTTAGTTTCTCAGGCTGTGACGAGGCGTCTAGGACCAACGTAGGAACGCTCCACGGCTGCCTCTAGTTGTGGTGGTTAGTCAGGGTACTGCAATCTCATAGATTCCAACTGCTCTGGTGTATTGCCTTTTTTACCTGCACTCCTCAGCTACCAAATCATAACACCCCGGTAATGTAATTTTTGGCAATTTTTTGTCAAAAATAAAAATTTTTGGGGAATTCAAACTGACACCCCAGCCTTGTTGTGGGGGTCATAACTAAGGGGCACAGGAAGTTTGAGGGAGATCTGACTAAAGGGGGCGGAGCTATGACCCCCCAAAGTGGGCACCCCTGCCCCATTTTAGGGGATACCCCTCGTTTGCACCCCCATAACTTTGCGAGAAAAACAGCTAGAGACTTGAAAACTTGGTGGGCATGTAGTAGACATATTGGGGTACATGCCCACCCATTTTCAAGTCTCTGGCTGTTTTTCTCGCAAAGTTATGGGTGTGCAAACGAGGGGTATCCCCTAAAATGGGGCAGGAGTGCCCACTTTGGGGGGTCATAGCTCCGCCCCCTTTAGTCAGATCACCCTCAAACTTGCTGTGCCCCTTAGTTATGACCCCCACAACAAGGCAGGCGTGTCAGTTTGAATTCCCCAAAAAATTTTATTTTGACAAAATCGTAACCCCCGGTATGTAATTTTTGGCAATTTTTTGTCAAAAATAAAATTTTTTGGGGAATTCAAACTGACACCCCCAGCCTTGTTGTGGGGGTCATAACTAAGGGGCACAGGAAGTTTGAGGGTGATCTGACAAAAGGGGGCTGAGCTATGACCCCCCAAAGTGAGCACCCCTGCCCCATTTTAGGGGATACCCCTCGTTTGCACCCCTATAACTTTGCGAGGAAAAACAGCAGAGACTTGAAAACTTGGTGGGCATGAAGTAGACATATAGGCGTACTTGCCATGCCATTTTCAAGTCTCTGGCTGTTTTTCTTGCAAAGTTATGGGTGGTTTAAACGAGGGGTATCCCCTAAAATGGGGCAGGAGTTCCCACTTTGGGGGGTCATAGCTCCGCCCCTTTAGTCAGATCACCCTCAAACTTGCTGTGCCTCTTAGTTATGACCCCCACAACAAGGCTGAGGTGTCAGTTTGAATTCCCAAAAAAAATTTTATTTTTGACAATCTTAACCCCGTTATGTAATTTTTGGCAATTTTTTGTCAAAAATAAAATTTTTGGGGGAATTCAAAACTGACACCCCAGCCTTGTTGTGGGGGGTCATAACTAAGGGGCACAGCAAGTTTGAGGGTGATCTGACAAAAGGGGGCTAAGCTATGACCCCCAAAGTGGGCACCCCTGCCCCATTTTAGGGATACCCCTCGTTTGCACCCCCATAACTTTGCGAGAAAAACAGCTAGAGACTTGAAAACTTGGTGGGCATGTAGTAGACATATAGGAGTACATTGACATAAAGGAGAAAATAGGAGTCACTGGTGAAAAAGGATTTTTTAGCAAAAAAATAGTAAATATTTATTTATATAAATCGTATAAAATTGCTTTTCCTTCTGAGTATCCCCTATTTTGGTTCCTTTTGATGTCTTCTTGATTTTAACCCCTTCACCCCCAAGGGTGGTTTGCACGTTAACGACCGGGCCAATTTTTACAATTCTGACCACTGTCTCTTTATGAGGTTATAACTCTGGAACGCTTCAACGGATCTTCGCGATTCTGAGATTGTTTTCTCGTGACATATTGTACTTCACGTTAGAAGTAAAATTTCTTCCATATAACTTGCGTTTATTTTGAAAAAAAACGCAAATATGGCGAAAATTTTGAAAATTTAGCAATTTTCAAACTTTGAATTTTTATTCCCTTTAAAACAGAGAAATATGTAACACAAAATAGTTAAGAAATAACATTTCCCACATGTCTACTTTACATCAGCACAATTTTGGAATCAAAATTTTTTTTTGTTAGGAAGTTATAAGGGTTAAAAGTTGACCAGCGATTTCTCATTTTTTACAACAAAATTTACAAAGCCATTTTTTTTTAGGGACCACCTCATATTTGAAGTCACTTTGAGGGGTCTATATGGCAGAAAATACCCAAAGGTGACACCATTCTAAAAACTGCACCCCTCAAGGTACTCAAAACCACATTCAAGAAGATTATTAACCCTTCAGGTGCTTCACAGGAACTAAAGCAACGTGGAAGGAAAAAATGAACATTTAACTTTTTAGCCACAAAAAATGATCTTTTACAAACTTTTTTTTTATTTTCACAAGGGTAAAAGGAGAAAATGGGCAGATAAGGTTGTTATGCAATTTCTCCTGAGTACGCCAATACCCCATATGTGGGGGAAAACCACTGTTTGGGCACACGGCAGAGCTCGTAAGGGAAGTAGCGCCGTTTGACTTTTTCAAACTAAAATTGGCTGGAGTTGAGATTGGACGCCATGTCGCGCTTGGAGAACCTCTGATGCGCCTAAACAGTGGAAACCCCCCACAAGTGACACCATTTTGGAAACTAGACCCCCTAAGGTACTTATCTAGATCTGTTGTGAGCACTTTGAACCCCCAAGTGTTTCACAAAAGTTTATAATGCCTGGGTGTGAAAAAAAAAAAAAAAAATTCCACAAAAATGATTTTTTAGTCCTAAATTTTTTAATTTTCCCAAGGAAATTGGACCCAAAAGTTGTTGTCCAATTTGTCCTGAGTACGCTGATACCCCATATGTGGGGGTGGAAAACTGTTTGGGCGCACGGCAGGGCTTGGAAAGGAAGTAGTAACGTTTTGGAATGCAGACGTTGATGGGGGTCATGTTCCGTTTGCAGTGCCCCAGATGAGCCTAAACAATGGAAATCCCCCACAAAGTGACCCATTTTGGAAACTAGACCCCCTAAGGAACTTATCTAGATAATTGGTGAGCACTTTGAACCCCAAGTGCTTCACACAAGTTTATAATGCCCGGGCAGAAAATAAAAAATCCTATTTTTTCCCACAAAATTATCTTTTTTAGTCACTAAATTTTTTATTTTCCCAAGGTATCAGGAGAAATTGGACCACATAAGTTGTTGTCCAATTTGTCCTGAGTACGTGATGCCCCATATGTGGGGGGGAACCACTGTTTGGGCGCACGGCAGAGCTCGGAAGGGAAGGAGCACCATTGACTTTTTCCAACCAAAATTGGCTGGAATTGAGATTGGAGCCATGTTGCATTTGGAGAGCCCCTGATGTTGCCTAAACAGTGGAAACCCCCCACAAATGACCTCATTTGGGAAACTAGGACCCCCTAAGGAACTATCTAGATCTTGGTGAGCAATTTGAACCCTCAAGTGCTTCACACAAGTTTAAAGTAGAGCCGTAAAAATTTAAAAAATCATATTTTTCCACAAAAATGATCTTTTCACCCGAATTTTTTATTTTTCCAAGGGTAACAAGACTCCAAAAGTTATTGTGCAATTTGTCCTGAGTACACTGATACCCCATATGTGGGGGTATACCACTGTTTGGGTCCATGGCAGAGTTTGGAAGGGAAGGAGCGCCGTCTCACTTTTTCAACGCAGAATTGGCTGGACGCCATGTCGTGTTTGGGAGCTCCTGAATCTGCCAAAAACAGTGGAAAACCCCCCACAAATGACACCTTTTTGGAAACTAACCCCCAAGGAACTTATCTAGATGGTTGGTGAGAACTTTGAACCCCCAGGTGTTTCACTAAAGTTTAAACGTACAGCTTAAAATAAAAAATTCCTTTTTTTTTTTTTTACAAAATGATTTTTTCGCCCCCAATATTTTATTTTCACAAGGGTAACAGAAGAAAAATGGAACCCAAAAGTTGTTTTTTCCAATTTGTCCTGAGTACGCGGATACCCAATATGTAGGAGAAAACTACTGTATGGGTGCACGTCAGGGCTCGGAAGGGAAGTAGTGACGTTTTGGATTGCAGACTTTGATGGAATGGTCTGGGGCTCAATGTCGCATTTGGAGAGCCCCTGAACGCCTAAACAGTGGAAACCCCCCACAAGTGACCCCATTTGGAAAATAGACCCCACAAGGAACTTTTTAGATGTGTGGTGAGCCTTTGCCCCGAAAGGGTTCACAGAAGTTTTAATCGCACAGCCTAAAAATAAAAAA
>JARQOD010012496.1:0-19399 GCA_033576555.1 Oophaga sylvatica | reverse complement strand
CGCCGCCTGAGACAGAGGCTCAAGTCGCCTCATTATAGCGGCGCCAGTGATAGCGCCGCACCCTATACACGCCCACGCACCACCCACACACATAGTGCCGCACACTATACACGCCCATGCACTGCCCAGACACTTCCCTCCTCCCGAACTGCAGCGGTTTCACCCGCAGCAAAACCGCAGATCTTTTTTAGATCTGCGGTTTTGCTGCGGAAGTGCCCGACTCAATGCAAGTCAATGGGCGCCGAACCGCTGCAGTTCCGCACAAAGAATTGACATGCTGCGGAAAATAAAACGCGGCGAAACCGCGCGTTTTTTCTGCAGCATGTGCACAGCAGACATGCGTTTCCATTGGAGTACATTGCATGTGCACTGTGCTGGGGTTGGATGCGTTTCCGCACGTTGAAAAACGCAGCGGAAACGCATCTAAAAACGCAAAGTGTGCACAGGGCCTAATAGTCACATAATCTTAGAGTTCCCCTTTAAGAGTGCAGCTGCAGTGGGGTTGGGAGGCTGCAGCTTCCCTAAGATGTAGCAGAGCTGCTTGAGGGGGGGCTGAGGGGGAGTCGGGACTGGGAGATCATGTTTTTTTTAACTATTTGTGCCTGGCTGGCTGTGTCTGAAAGGGAGAGGAGTCCCTGGCCAGGCCAGCAGACGAGGGAGGGAGGGAGGGAGAGGGGTCTCGCTGAGTCGCTGCTCCAGGCCCAGGGGCACCGCTGCACTAGTCTGACTGCACCTCAGTCAATCCCATCAGGGGTGAGGGCTGGGGGGGGGGAGGAGGGAGGGGGAGTCGGGTCCTGTCAGGAGATCATGTTTTCAAGTCCCACAGTTACTAACAGGCAGCAGTAGCTCAGTTGTAATGCATTAATAACTAGTCTGACTGTCTGAGTCACCGACCTGGCTTCGGAAGCAGCAGCACCGTGCGCAGCAGCCAGCCAGCAGCAGGATTAAACTGTGTCTTCTGTCTTGTGACGTGATGAGTGACTGTGTGTGTGTGAGGGATTAAGGAGAGCCACACCACGTGTTATGGGTTCCCTCTGCCGCCCCCTGGCTGCCGCCGCCTGAGAAACAGGCTCAAGTCGCTCATTATAGCGGCGCCAGTGCATACACTTCTACATAGTATAATAGCCTCTAATTCAATTGCCGGCTTCTGTAAAATTACAGAACCCGACATTAAATGACAAATGGTTTACATAAAGTTAACATGTCATTTCATGTAGTTTGATATATGGTTTTCACTAACAATTACAAGAGTGTATGTGTGCAAAATTTCATACATGTAGGGGTTAATTAAATGTGTAAATTCGTTGTAAAAAAAATGCGTGGGCTCCCGCCGTATTTTCTCCACCAGACAGGGAAAGCCGGCGAGTGGGGGCAGATAATAATAGCCCAGGGAGGGTGCATTTATTTTGTGTCCCCCCTGGCTACTAACATCTGCCCCCAGCCACCCCAGAAAAGGCACATCTATGATGAGATGCGCCTTTTCTGGCACTTAGCCCGTCTATTCCCATTGCCCTGTAGCGGTGGCTAATGGGTTAATAATGGGTTAATTGACAACTCTCAATTATTAACCTGGCTTAAAGTCACCTTTCAATAGCAAGGTGGCCTTAACCCATTATTAACCCATTAGCCACTACTACAGGGCAATGGGAAAAGACGGGCTAAGTGCCAGAAAAGGCGCATCTCATCATAGATGTTCCCTTTTCGGAGGTGGCTGGGGACATATGTTAGTAGCCAGGGGGGGCACAAAAAAATGCACCCTCCCTAGGCTATTATTATCTGCCCCCACTCGCTGGCTTTCCCTGTCTGGTGGAGAAAATACGGCGGGAGCCCACGCATTTTTTTACAACGAATTTACACATTTAATTAACCCCTACATGTATGAAATTTTGCACACATACACTTGTAATTGTTAGTGAAAACCAGATATCAAACTGCATGAAATGACATGGTTAACTGTATGTAAACCATGTGTCATTTCATGTTGAGTTATGTAATTTTACAGAAGCCGGCAATTGAATTAGCGGCTATTATACTATGTAGAAGTGTATGAATTTTAAATATATGTGTATATATATATGTCTCACAATGACGTATATATATATATATATATATATATATAATGTATTCTATGTGTATATATCTATTATTTCTTTTGTGATTTAAAAACTATCTTTTGGATCCATTATATGTCGGTTTTGCTAGCCACCTACAAAATCTCGCCAGACGGATGTCAAACGGATGTGAAATGTACGCTCAGATGCGACAAAATTGCATCCTCGCATTCAAATCGGATGACAGACAGATCAATGTTCAGGAAACATTTCTGCGATTATCGGCCGTCTAAAACGGTCCGATTCTTTAGACGTTGTGTGTGACTCCAGCCTCAGTGTTTCATCAGTTTTTCTCGAATGCTAAAAAAATAATAATGGAGACTCTTCTAGTTTATTCTATCTAACAGCCCATGTAAAACGGACAGCCCATGGATGGCATCCGAGAGCTGTTTGAACTTTTCACAGACCCACAGTCTTGCATTGGCGAGTTTGATCCATGACTTTGATCAAAATTGGACGTTTCCATATTTTGTGCAGATTACTTGATCGATAAGAATACACAGACATGTGAACAGCCCCATAAATTATAAACTCAGAAGAAGTACGTGAAAAATGGGCATCTGAATGAGGCTTTACATAATCCTTCAGCCATGTAAATCATCATATGGATCAATGACCACCTTCTAAAGAAGATATTACTATAACTATTGTTCTTCAATTACAACTTAGTTGTCTGCAGGGCAGAGACTAGAACAAGGTGAAGATCATTTTCCTAGAATGGTTATAGATGTTATGTTTCAATTATTCCCTGTGCAAAATCATATAGAACACTGACTGCAGCATTAGCTAGTATCACGGCTGGCAAGATTTAATTGAGGTCAGGAGGCCTTTATTATATTTTATTAGAAAAAAGAAATTAGCAAAATTACTGTTTTAATTAAGGAATTGTCATTGAATAATTAATAATACTCTCATTAATAAATTGTATGCAAATATCTTGTTCATAGAGAAAGAGGACTAGAATACTGGTGCCACCTATTGGGGTAGCAATCATATATGTCAATATCGACCCTTTTACCAGCCTAGCATATTTACTTTTAGGATTGCTACCCCCATATGTGGTACTTGAGTTCCTGTTTTCTTCCTCTCTGGAGAGGATATTTCCATATTTAAATTCCCAGAGGAGCATTGCCTGGCTTAAAAACAGGGTCGTCTCCAGGTTTGTGTGGGACCAGGGCGAAAGAGTCTCAGAGGGCCCCTTTAACACATACCACGATTCATGATGCACAGATACGGCAGAGAAATATAGATGTAGTACAATCCAAAGATTTCACTTACTTCTTACATTACATGAGTGATATCTATTGTAAATTCTACAATAGCTCTGAAACCGGACATTATAGTCCTCCATACAGTAATATGGGCACCACATAGTGCTCCATACAGTATAATGAACCAAATATATTGCTCCACACAGTTTTATGGGCACCATATACGTAGTGCTCCATACAGAATAATGACCCCAATATATTACTCCATACAGTATCATGTGCACCACATAGTACAGCTTTAATGGAGCACTGCAGAAAGCTGTATCTGAAGTTCACAATGCATATTCAGCCCGCTTCAGAGCAGCACTTACAAGCTCCATTGGAAACAGCTTGAAAGCCCTTCACTCCTTGTTGACGAGACCGGCTACTGGTAGACTTAATTGCAGCAATAGATGAGAAACTAGGCACGGAGCAGTAAATAATAAAATTAAAAATCCATTGATTCTAAAGAACAGAGAGAGTTTTTAATAACAGATAAATTGGAAATTTCCGTTTTTAAAAAACATTTATTTTAATGAGAATAACCCTTTAAGTATGAGCATCTTTAAAATAGTGCTGAGTTTTGGATCTACAACTCATCTGAGTGGACTTGTGGGCGCTTCTTCAGGAATTCCAGAAGCTCCATTCAGCACCCCTCAAATTAAGCTTTTCATTGTCATAGATCACTTTATTTAAAATGCCACAAATGTACCCATCAAGACAGTGGTCCGTTAAGACACCTTACATAATGTAAAACCTGCAATAATTAAAGGTCCACAATATATTACTATTATGAAGCTGATATTGTGCATATTGCTCACATTCATGTTGTTTTGTGTTTCAGAAATAAAAACAGAGCAGAACAACCAAAGGTAAGCAAGTGCCCCCTGTGAAGGAGACCCGGTTCCTCCCACGTCACCAATGTGACGTAACTACACAGTCACAGCTCTCCGGCGCCCCTTTGTCCCTCAGGTCAGTAAGGGAACTGCACCTAGAGCAAATGGCCGCCGGGGAGAATGTCCTGTTACCCACTGGGTATGCTAAGATTCGTGATCAGAGTGAAAGCATCAACCCAAAATTATTTTTATGGTTTAATTGCCTTAAGGGCGCACTAGATAATTACAGAAATATACAGTAAGCTATACAACGGAATTACAGTGGATTTGCAGTCAGAGTAAAATACAACAATAATGGTACAAGGCTTAGAGGTATTAAGCTAGAGGTCAATGTTACCAGGCTGTAGGTTGCATGTGGATGCCAGGAGCTCTGCGATCCACATGTAAGAATCTTAGTTGCCAGACAGTCCCCAAAACGTGTGCCACTGCTCCCTTGGCAGATCTGTCCCCTGTTCCTTCTTAGATCATCATCGTCTTGTTCTCCTGTGAGAATAGAGAAAGTCTGCCATCCGCTCACAGTTCTTAAACCTGCTAGGTCCCTCCCCTCGGTGTCAGAGGGTGGGCTAATAATCTCCACCCTTCAGCTCCCTGCAGAATTTATTCCCAATATCTAAGAAAGTGGTTAACTTTCTCCAGGACGATCGGATCAGGACATGAGAGGTACCAGTGAATGCAGTTTGTTTTGACTGTCGCGTGGAGATCATACATGGCCCGATTGGCCTTCCACAGTGACTCAATCTCTATATCTCAGGTCCCCGAGCCATCAGCGACTCGGGAGTCGCACTGTCAGATGCGCGAGGTCTGCAGGATCATGTAGATATTTTTTATGAGTCTGTACCTCAAAAGGCGTGCTCATAATTCATAATCCTGGAACGGAGTCATAGTGGCTGGGAGAGACAATTGATGTGTTTTCTGTGTCTAGCTGACAGGTATAATCTAATTGAAGTCCCCAGGCATCTCCAGGCCACATGCTGGCGTGGCTCCTGACTCCAGCTTTGAAGTCCTGTTTTGGCCTGATCTACTTAGCATACTAAAAGACCTTGTTATTCAACAGTGGAGCACTAAACCCTGTTTTCTTCAATATGCCTACAGGCCATGGGGGTTAGGAGCAGTTAGCTGCCTGTGGCTCTGTGAACTCAGCCAAAATGGCACCTGGGACAGGCCAAGCTCAGTCATGAGGTGAGCATTAAGCCCCATATCCAAGATGATGGCTGTTCCTTCATCACACCCCCCTTATGTTCACAGAAACTTTTAACTGTTTTTGCTCAAAAATGAGAAGACAGTTTGATTGTCTAGTAATTAGTACTGGGTGGAAAGAACATTCTTTTTTGATAAATCTGTGTAAAAGTCAGTTGTTTCTACTTTCCTTGTCTCATACTTGTAAATCTAGACAAATCTGTTAATCTATGGGTTTTACTGAATAAAGAAGAAAGGGTTTGAGAAAAAAATTGCATACTGGCATCAGGCAATGTCACTATTTGTATTCAAACGCAGTAGCTACTTTTCCAAACCTCCCTATATGCCAAGCGTGCATGTGTTCTAAATGGGGAGAGGGGCGTAGGCCGCTGTCTGACAGATGCTTTTGTCAACAGTCTATCTCCCTAAAAGAGAACCTGACAACTGATTCATGCTGCCCTATCCACGGACTGCATGTATCAGACACTGCTATTTGATATCAGCCATGTATCTTTGACTCTGAAGTGCTGAAGCATTTCAGAGAAAAACATAGTTTAAAAGCTGCCATTAATTGTCTGCTATTTGTTATATTTGTGTGTTGATATTATTGGTTAACATAATTTTATTGTGGTATTAGGGTCCCGTCACACTCAGCGACGCAGCAACGATCCCGACAACGATACGACCTGGCAGGGATCGTTGCTGCGTCGCTTTGTGGTCGCTGGTGAGCTGTCACATAGGCAGACTCACCAGCCATCAGAACCAGCGAGCACGCTGGTATCCAGTGTAAACAGCGGGTAACTAAGCACCGCACGGCACCTAGTTACCCGATATGTACCCTAGATACCGGCTCTCAGCGCTCTACAGCAGACGTTGGGAGCCGGTAACCAGGGTACATATCGGGTAACTAGGTGCCGTGTGGTGCTTAGTTAACCGATATGTACATTGGATACCAGCTCCCAGCTCGCTGATCGTTGGTCTCCCGCTGTCACACGCAGCGATGCGCGCTGGCCAGCGGGAGACCAACGATGAAAAAATGGTCCAGGACATTCAGCGACGATCAGCGATACCCAGCAGAGGGGGCTGATCGGCGCTGTGTGTCACACTAAGCGAGATCGCTGGCTAGGTCGCTGTTGCGTCACAAAATCGGTGACGCTTCAGCGATCTCGCTTAGTGTGACGGGGGCTTTAGACTTCCTTCTAGGAACTGACTAGTAAAAGATAAGTTTTAAAACTGCACTGTTGATATTTTTTCTGATTTTACTGCAGTAAAAAAACGGTGGAGGGAGATTATTGTTTATTTTTTCACTCTCTATACACATTAATTATTAACTCAATTCCTTATTTATGATAGAAAAGGAACAACTGAAGAGATACATAAAAAGTTATATTTATTTAAATCAAACATAAAACAGAAAAAAATTAAAATAAATAAGCAGAATGCCTCAAATGCAAGACAGGACAGCTCTAGAAAAATCCCTTATTCACTGTAGTTGTTATATTGTGAGGTTTTCCTTGTTGTGGACTATTACCAATTGTTCCCTCATGTTGATTTTGTTGCATATTTTATGGTAAAAAATATATGTGCTGCTGGTTTAAGACCACTATACATATTTTTGTATTGATATATTTGCATTGTGCACTTTATGATACTGGTCCTATTTTCTCTATGAGTCACTGACTATTGAGATGTAATTTGCACTAAGCACTTTACCATTCTGGTCTGCTTCACTAGCAGTTTTTGTCTACTGTGATTTTTTTGCTGCCATAAATTTAGTAATTATATATGTCTCGACCACGCACCACAATTGTGGGTTACCAGGGCAATGGGGTACTTGGAGCCGAGCCCATGGAAGTCTATGGGATTTGTGTCACTGGCAGCGGTGGCTCGGTCCGTGGCCCTGGCGGTCAGGCGTATGTTGGGGGGGATATTATTTACAGGGGATTGGTAGATAACAGTTCGTGACGCCACCTGTAGTTGTCTGATCACTGAGACCAGCGCTGCTGAACAGAACTCTGAGGGGATGTTATAGCAGCTAGGTGTTGGGTCCCCCACAGGTGGGACTGTCCCTCTGAGTCTATGGTGATTGTAGTAAGGAGATGTGGATAAATGACACAGTCTCAGACAATAAAGCTTCTTTCCATACCTTTTACTTTCAAGTTGTTTAGGCAGGTCCCGGGAAGCTGTTGGGGTAGATGGAGGATGCGTTTCGAGGTAACGGCTGAGCAGGTTAGAGGCCTCCTTCACTTTCCATGTAACGAGTCCAACCTGCATAAAGCTAAGTCCACTCAAAATCTCCAGCTAATTCTGTAGCTGTACTGCCCGGTCAGCATAGTGGTCGGAGCCTTCCAAGTGATGGAACTAGGTTCTTGCTTTTGTCGTGCACTGACTCAAAGTCCCTATTCCACCTGACCCCTGTTACGTACCGACAATAGGCTTGTTCCTGTGACCTGAAGTCCAGCGAACCTCTGGTTTTTCTGTCACTACGCCTGAAGCTGTAGCGACCCTTCGGTCCCCAGTGACCGGTGTTCAATGCAGGATAGTTCAATCCTTAAGGCACTTCTAGAATTCTTTTCCACTGCGCCCTTCGCCCTGCTCGCACTCTTAATATCAGCACTGACTAGACTAGGATAATATTCGGTTATCCGTACTAGCCTCACTTCTGTACCGTCTCCCTGTATTGACAGGAATCTCGGCTCTCCAACAGGCACCAGTCCTGACTCCCTCCACACTCAGGAGACGCTTTCAGACTGCACTGTGCTACAGGACACTCCCCTATACACCCCTGCTGGGTGTGTCTGAAGTGTATAGGAGTCATGTCGAGCCCTTAACCGTTACCTCTCCACTCATCCTCCCGGATACTGTGTGCCTTACATACCAGGGCTACACATTCCCCTTTGGTAAAATACAGCACTCCCGGGCTGTGAAATAGAAAAAGAAAGAATTTTTGTTTTGCATTTAAACATTTAACATCAAACTCTTCCCAGCAGGGAGGTGAGAATTTCTTAAACGTTGCATTATGTACAATGGATATAGAAAAATACAAAAACATAAATATGTCATATCAAACAGTATTCTTGTGAAGGACCCGCACCAAACCTTCAACGTGGGTCCTGGGTGGGCTGCAGGACATCTGACTGCAGACCTCGCTCAGTGCCACACCACACGGGTTTTATGTTCAGAGGTAATAATTGTGCTGCGGTTTTATTGTAAAACCAAGATAGGGCACAAAGTGCAACTATATACAATAAAGTTTTTAGGCTAAAAGTGTCCATAGCCACCAGTTCTTTGGCATAGTAAATATTTTCAAGTAACTTCACATTTTCAATAATACAGTAAAACTCTGTAAAGTGCAAAAACTCCCATTATCAATTTTCAAAACTCTTTATCAACTTCTGTATCTGGTACCCAGCTGGGTATTCTACTTCTTGCAAAATATGTAGACATTACATACTTATATCACAGGTGCAAATTATTTTAACTTTTATAAACTATTCACATATATCCAAAGTGGTAAACCCTTGATTGGGTCCTACCGATATTTACTTTTTATTAATCTCAATTACACTTTCCATCCCGGGGCTGGAACGACGCGATGATCCTTAGATCCCATGACAAACAAGTCGTGACTTGCTATCAACGTTTGTGTCGCTACAGTCCTCGTGCGAACCACTGGGGGCGCAACGGATATCTCTTCATTGCAAGACGCCAATTGCGTCGCTGCTGGTGCCGCTAAGTCCGGCGGTGCTATTGATTATCTGAACGGGGTCGCAGGTTGCGATCTAATGTGAGGTACCGGTAGAGAATAACATTCAGGGGGCGATGCAGGGGCACGGTCTGGTGCAGCAGGAGCTCGGGACTGTGACGCGCCGGCAATGGTGACGTTACCAGCTACGGGGACGGGGTCACTGACGATTTCCACATTAAGGGCATACCACCCCTTCAGGCCCCAGTGCCTTGTGTATTTGACTATGTCCCCGTTGTACAGGTCCCTTCCGGGATGGCCTTGCGGTAGGTGGGATTCCACGTCCCTGCGGCTGACAAAGATCCCCGGGTAGAGGCCCGGTTCACGGATGAAGCCCCAGCCCTTGCGGAGCTGGAACTCCGTAACACTCCCCTGTCGCCGCGGTTCCCGTAAGGTACCTTTGTCGCGACGGACAGTCTCCTTGTCGGCAATCAGCTCCTCATGCTGCTGCTGTCTGTTGCGCTTGCTCTGCCGTTCCTCCTCCTGTCGTTGTTGCCACTCTCTTTCCCACACTCCGGCGTATGCGACGTCATCAAAACGCTCCATCGCGTCCCAGTTAATTTCAGGTAACGACGGGCAAGATCCCTCCGGTGTCCCTACCGGGGAACAATCATCTGCTGCGGCCTCCTGGCCGGGCGGGCGTTCCGGTACTGGCTGGACCTCCTCAACCTCCTTCGCCTCCACCGCTCCATCGGTGGAATCAGGGTCGGTCCTTTTGGGGTTAGCCTCCGGTTGCTCCTTAGCCTTGGGCAGCAGAAGTTTGGGCAATTCAAATGGCGGAGGGTCGTCGAAGGGAGAGAACACCGCGTCCCACAGCCGCCGCTGTATCTGGTTATGCCGGCGTCTCTCAATCTCCTCCATGCCAGGTTGTTGCAGGATCATTTTCTTTAACCTTGCGTTTTCTTCTCTAACCTCCAGCAAGGTTTGCTGCAGATGCCGGACCACAGATGGCTCCGGTTCCAGTGGCAGCTTGGCTGGGGAACGGGGCCTGCCTTCCACCGCTTCCCTGCTCGGCTGCACACGTCCTGCCTCCATCATGTTCCAGAACATCTCTTGGTTACTTTTAGGAACACACTGGTTCTCTCCGTGGAGGCGGGCTTTGCGTCTCCTCCTCCTTGGATTAGGGATGAAGAGGAGGCGTATTTCTTTTGCAGTAGGGCAGGACCGTATATTGTAATAGCACTTTGAGAGGGCAGGCATTTTCTTCGCGCCTTAGGGGGCACACGCCCACGAATGCACGCCCACCTTCTTCTCCAGCGCCGCAGGGCGCGAATATGGCGACAAAGATGGCGATATTTGGCGCCAAAAGTGCAAACAGTCATTTTCACCAAAACACTTGACAGGCACACAGGGCTCGCAATTCTGCAAGTTTCGGATCCTGTTCGTGACGCCAAAATTGTCTCGACCACGCACCACAATTGTGGGTTACCAGGGCAATGGGGTACTCGGAGCCGAGCCCATGGAAGTCTATGGGATTTGTGTCACTGGCAGCGGTGGCTCGGTCCGTGGCCCTGGCGGTCAGGCGTATGTTGGGGGGGATATTATTTACAGGGGATTGGTAGATAACAGTTCGTGACGCCACCTGTAGTTGTCTGATCACTGAGACCAGCGCTGCTGAACAGAACTCTGAGGGGATGTTATAGCAGCTAGGTGTTGGGTCCCCCACAGGTGGGACTGTCCCTCTGAGTCTATGGTGATTGTAGTAAGGAGATGTGGATAAATGACACAGTCTCAGACAATAAAGCTTCTTTCCATACCTTTACTTTCAAGTTGTTTAGGCAGGTCCCGGGAAGCTGTTGGGGTAGATGGAGGATGCGTTTCGAGGTAACGGCTGAGCAGGTTAGAGGCCTCCTTCACTTTCCATGTAACGAGTCCAACCTGCATAAAGCTAAGTCCACTCAAAATCTCCAGCTAATTCTGTAGCTGTACTGCCCGGTCAGCATAGTGGTCGGAGCCTTCCAAGTGATGGAACTAGGTTCTTGCTTTTGTCGTGCACTGACTCAAAGTCCCTATTCCACCTGACCCCTGTTACGTACCGACAATAGGCTTGTTCCTGTGACCTGAAGTCCAGCGAACCTCTGGTTTTTCTGTCACTACGCCTGAAGCTGTAGCGACCCTTCGGTCCCCAGTGACCGGTGTTCAATGCAGGATAGTTCAATCCTTAAGGCACTTCTAGAATTCTTTTCCACTGCGCCCTTCGCCCTGCTCGCACTCTTAATATCAGCACTGACTAGACTAGGATAATATTCGGTTATCCGTACTAGCCTCACTTCTGTACCGTCTCCCTGTATTGACAGGAATCTCGGCTCTCCAACAGGCACCAGTCCTGACTCCCTCCACACTCAGGAGACGCTTTCAGACTGCACTGTGCTACAGGACACTCCCCTATACACCCCTGCTGGGTGTGTCTGAAGTGTATAGGAGTCATGTCGAGCCCTTAACCGTTACCTCTCCACTCATCCTCCCGGATACTGTGTGCCTTACATACCAGGGCTACACATATACATCATATTGATTTTTCTAGAGCTGTCCTGTCTTGCATTTGAAGCATTCTGCTTATTTATTTTAATTTTTTTCTGTTTTATGTTTGATTTAAATAAATATAACTTTTTATGGATCTCTTCAGTTGTTCCTTTTCTATCATAAATAAGGAATTGAGTTAATTATTATGATTTGAAGTGCCATTATTTACTTTTGTTGCTGTGGACATTTTTTTTAATGTATACTCTCTATACACAGCATTATTGGCTGATACCACCAAATTTTTGCAGGATCAGACCGTGGTGACTTTAGACAAGGAAATATGATTTAGCTCACTGATCCACTTTATGTTATATCTCCACTTTTGGTGGAAAGGCACACCAAAAAAATTTAGCGGGAGACAGCATCTGCATTAGTAGTCTCAGATGATGCATTTAGGTACAGTGGATGGTATGCTAACACATATATATATATATATATATATATATATATATATATATATGTTGTGACAAAGTCACTGGTAAAGTCCTGGAGGGGAAATATGTTTTGCTGCACTTAATGGCTTCAGTGATGTGAAACCCAGAAATTTTCCTCCAGCACAGTAAGGGGGTAACAGTCAATCTGTTTAAAGGGCTGGTTTCTTTGTGAACTAATATAGCGCGGGTGGGAGGTTGTCCACCTTATCAACCACCCCAGAGTGTGGTCTGGGGCTTAAAGGGAATCTGTCACCGCATTTTCGCCCTATGAGATAGGGCCACCGCCATCAGGGGCTTATCTACAGCATTCTGGAATGCTGTAGATAAGCCCCCGATGTCACCTGATAGAGAAGAAAAACGAGTTACATTATACTCACCCAGGGGAGTTCCGCCATCCGTTCGGGTCAGATGGGCGTCGCGGTCATGTCCGGGGCCTCCCATCTTGTGACGAAGCCGGCGTGTTCTTTCTGCCCCATCGCGGCTCCTGCGCAGGCGCACTGCTCGGCCCTAGTGAGGGCAGAGCAGAGTGCTACAGTGCGAAGGCGCCGGGAAAGGTCAGAGACTGGTTGCAATTGAAGGAAACATGAATGTGGCCGAGTACCGAGATATCCTGGATGAAAACCTCTTCCAGAGTGCTCTGGATCTCAGACTTGGCCTAAGGTTCACCTTCGAACAAGACAATGACCGTAAGCACAAAGCTAAAATAACAAAGAAGTGGCTTCAGAACAACTCTGTGACCATTCTTGACTGTCCCAGCCAGAGCCCTGACCTAAACCCAATTGAGCATCTCTGGGAGACTTGAAAATGGCTGTCCACTAACGTTCACTATCCAACCTGACGGAACTGGAGAGAATCTGCAAGGAAGAATGGCAGAGGATCCCCAAATCCAGGTGTGAAAAACTTGTAGCATCATTCCCAAGAAGACACATGGTTGTAGTAGCTGAAAAGGGTGCTTCTACTCATTACTGAGCAAAGGGTCTGAATACTTATGACCATGTGATATTTCAGTTTTTATTTTTTAATAAATTTGCAAAAAATTCTACATTTCTGTTTTTTTTCCAGTCAAGATGGGGTACAGAGTGTACATTAATGAGAAAAGAATGAACTTTTTTGAATTTAACAAATGGCTGCAATGAAACAAAGAGTGAAAAATTTAAAGGGGTCTGAATACTTTCTGTACCCACTGTTTATATATATCTATATATATATATATTCTATATATATATATATATATAGATATATATATGTTAGAGTCTGCGAAACGCACCTAATAGATATAATAGAGAGGTGCGTTCGCAGCCCGGGGTCCACCGTGCAGGCGAAGCCCGCTGCTAATAAGATGGCGAAAGTAGCGAACTCTGTTATCCCGCAGAGTCGCTAAAAATAAACGCCGTAGCGCGTTGTGGCAGTAAGTGCGAACTCTGTTATCCCGCAGAGTCGCTAAAAATAAACGCCGTAGCGCGTTGTGGCAGTAAGTGCGAACTCTGTTAATCCCCAGAGCCGCTAACGGGATGCCACAGCGCTATATGGCGATAGGTGCGAACTCACTTAGCTTTAGTGAGCCGCAAAGTAAAACGCTAGGGCGCTGTCTAGCGTCAAAAGCGAACCCTGTTACGTCACAGAGCCGCTGAGAAAAAGTACCGTGTCCTGTCAAGCTCTCAGGTACACGGTTAATTGCTAGCGAGCATAATACGTGGTCATGCGCTAATGTCCTCGTGGGAGTCACCCGCAATCTATGGCGTCTGAACGCCAGACCCTGAATACGGCAATCAAACTCCTCACCGGTTATGCCGGTAATCTAGGGCATCTAGGACACCGACCCTGACCAGCTAGCACACCAAACTCCTCACCGATTAAGTCGGTATTCTAGTGGCTTATTTCAGCCGGGTCCCTAACCACACACACGCATGACCACACTGGCGCATAGCATACAATGGTTGATATTAGCGCATGGCGGCCCAGCCATGCTACCCTTTTATAGCAACAGCTACAGGACCTTCCAGGAACAAGGACCAATGAGAAACCTGTTCCAGAAGACTAGTAGTAACAGGGCCTTCCTGGCAGACCAATAGGAGCTGCTGCAGTACCTGAGCATGTACCCATATCTCTATGGATTTCATTTCCGATCTTCCTGTTTCTCAGAGAATGACCACCATCTGGGTAATTTGTGATAGGTTTTCCAAAATGATACATCTTGTGCCATTACCTAAGTTGCCTTCCTCCTCTGAATTGGTGCCGTTGTTCCTTCAGCACGTGGTTCGTTTACACGGCATTCCTGAGAACATTGTGTCTGACAGAGGAGTCCAGTTTGTTTCCAGATTTTGGAGGACTTTTTGTTCTAAACTGGGTGTTCAATTGTCTTTCTCCTCGGCATTTCATCCTCAGACCAATGGTCAAACTGAGAGAACAAACCAGACATTGGAGACTTATCTAAGATGCTTTGTGTCTGCTGATCAGGATGACTGGGTCTCTTTTTTGCCTTTGGCTGAGTTTGCTCTTAATAATAGGGCTAGCTCTGCCACTTTGATGTCTCCGTTTTTCTGTAATTCTGGGTTTCACCCTCGATTTTCTTCAGGACAGACGGAGGCTTCTGTCTGTCCAGGTGTTGACTCTGTTGTTGAGCGTATGCAGCAGATTTGGGACCAGGTAGTGGAGAGGTTGTCCCTCTCTCAGGAGAAGGCCCAGCGGTTTGCTAACCGGCATAGGACTGGTGGTCCTCGGTTTAAAGTGGGGGACTTGGTCTGGTTGTCCTCAAAGAATATTCCTATGAGAGTAGCATCTCCTAAATTTAAGCCTAGGTTCATTGGACCTTATAAGATCATGGAGATTATTAATCCTGTTTCTTTTCGTTTGCTTCTTCCAGGGACATTTAAGATCCATAACGTGTTCCACAAGTCCTTGTTGAAGAGGTTTGTTGAGCCAGTGGTTCCTGCTGCTGTGCCTCCTGACCCTGTTTTGGTTGAGGGCAATCTGGAGTATGTGGTTGAGAAAATATTGGATTCTCGTTTTTCTAGACGAAGACTCCAGTATTTGGTTAAATGGAGAGGTTATGGTCAGGAAGATAATTCTTGGGTGTTTGCTTCGGACATCCATGCTAGGAGACTTATCCGTGCGTATCATAGAACTCATCCTGACCGACCTGGTTGCTCAAATGAGGGTTCGGTGACCCCTCCTCAAGGGGGGGGTACTGTTGTGAATGGGTTTGAGATGAGTTCTGAGCAGAGGCTCCCTCTGGTGGTTACAAGCGGTACTAGTGAGGATTGGGAATCAGGTGTTACTGATTGGTCTTATTTAAGGGAATCATTTTCCCATCAGGGTTGCCGGTGATCAATTGTTCTGGTCTGAATCCTTCTTTCCAGTTTCCCTTGTAGCCTGCTGTGTCGTGTCTGCATCTCCTGCTATCAGATAAGACAATTTCTTATTTTGTGTTTTTGCTATATTTTTGCATTTGGTCCTGCACTTCTGTGGGGGCCTTCTGGGTCCCCTCCGGGGCTTCTGCCCTCTCAGTTTAGTCCAGCCACTGTGTTTTGTACTTTTGCTTTTTCCAGTTTTTTCAGTGGCTGCTGTTTTTGTTACACCAGAGAACTAATTTAGGTGGTAGAGGTCGTGTGATCTCAGGTGATTTTGAAATTAGTAGAGTTGGTGTTTTTTCAGGGTTTTCTGAGATTGCAGTAAGTACCCTTCCTGTCCTTTTCTATTTAGATAGTTTGGGCCCCAGCGTTTGCTCATACTATTTTCTTTCTGTGTCAGTATTTCCTCTTTTCTAACCGCCATTACATGTTTGGGGGCTTTCTATTATCTTTGGGGTTCTGCTCCGGGGCAGATAGCTTTCCTATTTCTATCTTTAGGTGTAGTTAGTTTCTCAGGCTGTGACGAGGCGTCTAGGACCATCGTAGGAACGCTCCACGGCTGCCTCTAGTTGTGGTGGTTAGTCAGGGTACTGCAATCCCATAGATTCCAACTGCTCTGGTGTATTTCCTTTTTTTACCTGCACTCCTCAGCTACCGAAACATAACAGTATCACCGGCCAGAAAAATTGTATGGTACTCACAGAAGGGAAAAAATATTTTGAAGGAAGAAAAGTTGTCAGAGATATTTTTCTGTTTGTTGCATTTTTTTTTTCCTCTGTATCTCTGGGTGCTGGGGAGGATCTTTTCTCCCAATGGAGTTTGCACAGTTGTCTGGCCGTGTGGATCAGCTTGCCACTGAGGTTCAGAGTATTGCTGCATATCTTGCTGGGTTGCCTGTTGTGGAACCTAGGATCCCCATGCCAGATTTGTTTTTAGGGGATCGAGCTAAGTTTCAGAATTTCAAAAATAACTGTAAATTGTTTTTTGCCTTAAAATCTAAGTCCTCAGGAAACGCAGCGCAGCAGGTTCAAATTGTCATCTCTCTCCTGCGCGGCGATCCTCAGGATTGGGCTTTTTCCCTGACACCTGGGGATCCTGTTTTGAGTGATGTTGATGCATTTTTTCAGGCTTTGGGGTTATTGTACGATGAGCCTAATGTCACTGATCAAGCTGAAAAAGCCTTGTTGGCATTAAATCAGGGGCTTGATGACGCTGAGTTATACTGTCAGAGATTCCGTAGGTGGGCAGTCCTGACCAAATGGAATGACGACGCTTTGGCAGCTCTTTTTCGGAAGGGTCTGTCGGATAATGTAAAGGATGTTATGGTGGGATTCCCTGTCCCCTCTGGTCTCAATGATTCTATGTCATTAGCGATTCAAATTGACAGACGTTTGCGTGAGCGGAGAAGTATGCGTGGAGTGGTGTTGCCTTGTGAGCCAGCTGCTGAGCCCATGCAGTGTGATGGAGTGGTGTCTGGGGCACAGCGTCATGAGTTTCGAAAGCGCAATGGGTTATGTTTCTACTGTGGTGATGCCTCTCATGCTATTTCAGTCTGCCCTAAGCGGGGAAGACGTTTTGCACGCTCAGTTGTCTTGGGTAGTGTTCAGACTAAGTTTTTATTAACTGTCACTCTGATATGCTCTCTGTCCTCATTTTCTGCTCAGGCTTTCGTTGATTCTGGAGCAGCTATTAACCTGATGGATTATGATTTTGCTAAACGTTGTAGATTTCCCTTGATACCCCTACAGAAGTCTATTCCCCTACTGGGGATCGATTCTACCCCTTTGGCTGAGAATAAACCCCAGTTTTCTACTCAGGTGATAATGAGGGTTGAACCTGATCACCAGGAGTGCTGCAAATTTTTGGTTCTATATAATCTGCATGACATTATCGTGCTGGGTTTCCCTTGGTTACAGTCTCATAATCCTGTTTTGGATTGGAAATCTGTGTCTGTAACCAGTTGGGGCTGCCAATGTGTTAATACCAACACTCCTGTTTTTTCTGCCTCCCCCCAGGCTGAGGATGTTCCTGACTTTTTGTTTGATTTTTCTGATGTGTTTAGCGAAAGTAAATCTGCATCTTTACCTCCCCATAGGAGCTATGACTGCGCTATTGAATTAGTGCCAGGTAGTAAATTCCCTAAGGGTCGCCTTTTTAACTTGTCTGTACCTGAACATGACGCTATGCGGTCTTATATCAAGGAATCATTGGAGAAGGGTCATATCAGACCATCCTCTTCACCCTTAGGTGCCGGTTTTTTCTTTGTGGCCAAAAAAGATGGTTCATTAAGGCCGTGTATTGATTATCGTCTCTTGAACAATATTACTGTGAAATATCAATACCCGTTACCCTTGATTTCTGACCTGTTTTCCAGGGTGAAAAACGCTACTTGGTTTACCAAGCTTGACCTCAGGGGGGCGTATAACCTTATTCGCATTAAGCACGGGGATGAATGGAAGACGGCATTTAACACCCCTGAAGGGCATTTTGAGTACCTTGTGATGCCCTTTGGGCTCACTAATGCTCCTTCCGTCTTCCAGTCCTTCATGAATGACATTTTCAGGGATTTTGTGGACAAGTTTCTGATTGTTTATTTGGATGATATCTTGATTTTTTCTAAGGACTGGGACTCTCATGTGAAACATGTTCGAACTGTATTCCAGATTTTGAGAGAGAATGCTCTGTATGTGAAGGGATCAAAGTGTCTTTTTGGCGTACAGAAGATCTCATTTCTGGGATTCATTTTGTTCCCATCTGTTATTGAAATGGACCCGGTCAAGGTTCAGGCCATCTGTGATTGGGTCCAACCTACTTCATTAAAGGCTCTTCAGAGATTTTTGGGTTTTGCCAATTTTTATCGTAAATTTATTGGTAATTTCTCTGTTATTGTTAAACCATTAACTGATTTGACCAGAAAGGGTTCTGATGTGGTGAATTGGCCTCCTGAGGCAGTCTCTGCGTTTCAGGAACTTAAGCAGAGATTCACTTCTGCTCCTGTTCTACGGCAGCCTGATGTTTCTCTGCCATTTCAGGTGGAGGTTGATGCCTCTGAAATTGGGGCAGGTGCCGTTTTGTCCCAAAAAGATCCAGAGACCTCTAAAAGTAACCCTTGTGCCTTTTTCTCTCGAAAATTTTCTCCTACTGTACGTAATTATGACGTGGGTAATCGGGAGTTATTGGCCATGAAGTGGGCTTTTGAAGAGTGGAGACATTGGCTGGAGGGAGCCAAACATCAGGTGGTGGTCCTTACGGACCATAAGAATCTGGTCTATCTGGAATCTGCCAAGCGACTCAATCCTAGACAGGCCAGGTGGGCCTTGTTTTTCACACGTTTTAATTTTGTGGTTTCCTTTCTTCCTGGCACTAAGAATGTTAAGGCGGATGCCCTCTCGAGGAGTTTCCTTGCGGACTCTCCTGAGTTATCTGATCCTTCTGTTATTTTGAAAGAGGGTGTAGTTCTTTCCGCCATCTCGCCCAATTTGAGACTTGCTCTGGAGGGGTGTCAGGAGGATAGGCCCGAGCGCTGCCCTGTTGGAAAATTGTTTGTCCCGGACCAATGGAAAAAGAGTGTGATGTCTGAGATTCATTGTTCCGCATTGGCTGGGCATCCCGGAATTTTTGGTACCAGAGACTTGGTTAGTCGGTCCTTTTGGTGGCCTACCTTGTCTCGCGATGTCAGGGAATTTGTGCAGTCCTGCGGGACTTGCTCTCGCTCCAAGCCTTGCTCTCGCTCTAGTGGTTTGTTGATGCCATTGCCTGTGCCCAAGAGACCATGGACCCATATCTCTATGGATTTCATTTCCGATCTTCCTGTTTCTCAGAGAATGACCACCATCTGGGTAATTTGTGATAGGTTTTCAAAAATGATACATCTTGTGCCATTACCTAAGTTGCCTTCCTCCTCTGAATTGGTG
>JARQOD010012495.1:0-19007 GCA_033576555.1 Oophaga sylvatica | reverse complement strand
TACATGGCCGATCATTATCCCCGTCGTTGTGTGCACCTGCCTTCATGACAATGAACATTGGAGGCACCATGAATTACAGTGGGCGAGAAAGGTTACTCCAGGCAGGCAGTGGCACACATTTCTGGAGTAGCTTTTGAACACTGTGTCAGGTGGCTTCTCTGCGCCTTTTCTGCAGTTCCGGAGTAAGCTCCTTGATGAATCGGCCCAGAGATTTGGGGAGGTGGTCGGAGACAATAAGTTTTCTAGCGGAATCCGTTCCAGAAAATGCTACTTCTATTGGGAAATGTTTTAAAAGATTTTTTTTCCTTAAGAGTCTTTTTCAACAGCCTCCAGATAGAACAGTGCCTGGCACAGAAAGGACCTGTCCAAGAATCTGTGCAGCCTTGTGGTGCAGGAGCGTTGTCAACCGACATCAGCCACATGTGATGTACACACCTATGGGGCAGGACCCGTGCATGTTCTTACCTGAGCATTGGCTGATAACAGAGAGCAATAGCTTAACTGTTCACCTTGTTCTCTTGTGCTGCAGGCATCGCTGTCAGGTCGATATTCAGTGCAGCAGAACTCCTGGGCGCCTACATTTTAGTAATGTCAGCCAGCGGACAAACGAATGATGAGCCTGAAAGTGGATGAAATGCATCATTAAATACGGACCCTGCGCCAAAATAAGGTTACACAAGACAGAGCCCAACATCTTCCCCCAACTCACAGGGTGCGGACAATACAGCCCTGAAAATGTGCAAGAAGGTTAGCGAAGGCCAAAGGTAGCATGTCTCTGTGGGTGGAGATTAGGGGAGGGGGGAAAAATAATAAATTACTGATAGGGGTTTGTTATAAGTCTCCTAAAATAATGGAAGCAACAGAGAATATCCTCGTAAAGCAAATAGATGAAGCAGCAACTCAAGGAGAAGTCATTATTATGGGGGACTTCAACTACCCTGAAATACATTGGGGAACAGAAAGCTGCAGTTCCAGCAAAGGTAATAAGTTTTTGGCAACTATGAGAGACAATTACCTTTCACAACTAGTTCAGGACCCAACAAGAGGGGGGGCACTGCTAGACCTAATATTATCCAACAGGCCAGACCGCATATCAAATATAAGGGTTGGGGGTCACTTGGGTAATAGTGATCACAAAATAATAAGCTTTCATGTATCCTTTAATAAGATGTGTAGTTGAGGGGTTACAAGGACACTAAACTTCAGGAAGGCAAATTTCCAACGGATGAGAGATGATCTTGGTGCAATAAACTGGGACGATATCCTGAGACATAAAAATACACAAAGAAAATGGGAGACGTTTATTAGTATCCTGAATAGGACCTGTGCACAGTATATACCCTATGGGAATAAACATACTAGAATTAGGAGGAAACCACTATGGCTAAATAGAGCTGTAAGGGGCGCAATAAGGGACAAAAATAAAGCGTTTAGGGAATTAAAGCAAGTAGGTAGTGATGAGGCATTAAATAAATACAGAAGACTGAATAAATTCTGTAAAAAGCAAATCAAGACAGCAAAGATTGAGGCAGAGAGACTCATTGCCAGAGAAAGTAAAAATAATCCCAAAATATTCTTTAACTACATAAATAGCAAGAAACTAAAAAATGATAGTGTTGGTCCCCTTAAAAATAGTCTGGGTGAAATGGTGGATGAGGATGAGGAAAAAGCCAATATGCTAAATGACTTTTTTTCAACTGTATTTACACAAGAAAATCCCATGACAGATAACATGATCAGAGATAAAAAAAATTCTCCATTAAATGTCACCTGCTTAACCCAGCAGGAAGTATGGCGGCGTCTAAAAATCACTAAAGTTGACAAATCCCCGGGCCCGGATGGGATACACCCCCGAGTACTGCAGGAATTAAGTACAGTTATAGATAGACCATTATTTTTAATCTTTAAAGATTCCATAATAACTTGGTCTGTACCACAGGACTGGCGTATAGCAAATGTGGTGCCAATATTCAAAAAGGGGGGAAAAACTGAACCTGGAAATTATAGGCCAGTGAGCTTAACATCTACTGTGGGTAAAATCCTGGAGGGTTTTTTAAGGGATACTATATTGGAGTATCTGAAGCTGAATAACCTCATGACACAGTATCAGCATGGGTTTACGAGGGACCGTTCTTGTCAGACAAATCTGATAAGCTTTTATGAAGGAGTAAGTTCAGGACTGGACCAAGGGAATGCAGTGGACGTGGTGTTCATGGACTTCTCAAAAGCTTTTGATACAGTGCCACACAAAAGGTTGATACATAAAATGAGAACAATGGGGATAGGGGAAAATATGTGTAAGTGGGTTAAGAACTGGCTCATGGATAGAAAACAAAGGGTGGTTATTAATGGAGCACACTCGGACTGGGTCACGGTTAGCAGTGGGGTACCACAGGGGTCAGTATTGGGGCCGCTTCTCTTTAACATATTTATTAATGACCTTGTAGGGGGCATACAGAGTAGTATTTCAATATTTGCAGATGACACTAAACTCTGCAGGGTAATAAATACAGAGGAGGATAATTTTATGTTACAGGAGGATTTATGTAAACTAGAAGCTTGGGCTGATAAATGGCAAATGAGCTTTAATGGGGATAAATGTAAGGTCATGCACTTGGGTAGAACAAATAAGATGTATAATTATGTGCTTAATTAAAAACTGGGCAAAACTGTCACTGAAAAAGACCTGGGTGTATGGGTGGACGACAAACTCACATTTAGTGGCCAATGTCAGGCAGCTGCTGCCAAGGCAAATAAAATAATGGGATGCATTAAAAGAGGCATAGATGCTCATGAGGAGAACATAATTTTACCTCTATACAAGTCACTGGTGCGACCACACTTAGAATACTGTGTGCAGTTCTGGTCTCCGGTGTATAAGAAAGACATAGCTGAACTGGAGCGGGTGCAGAGAAGAGCGACCAAGGTTATTAGAGAACTGGGGGGTCTGCAATACCAGGACAGGTTATTACACTTGGGGTTATTTAGTTTGGAAAAACGAAGGCTTAGGGGTGATCTTATTACAATGTATTGTGAGACAGTGAAGGAATATGTGTCGAATGGGGTGTACATTTCACCTAGGTACTGTGCTGTATGGTATAAGGGAAATGTGTGGCTTTGTAAACCTAGTGGTAGAGAAAGGTCACTACACCTTACATTCAGCACACACTTGCAGCTCAGGCCTGAAACCATTCAGCTGTTGATTAGGAGACCAGAAGTGGGTGTCTGCGAGCACAGTCAGAGAGCACGCTTAATCTGGACACAGGAGGGGTCCAGGCACAGAAGGTGTCTCCAGGAGTTTGAGCTATCTCAGTCTGGGTGCTCGATGTACCCCAGACACAGGAGTAGTCTCAGTGAGAATTCATGCGGATGGCTGCTGAATAGGAGGGGAGCTCTCTCAAGTCTGGACGTTGAAGGTGCCTTCAGACACAAGGAGGAGACTCTGTGAACCTCCATGCTGGTAAATGCTGGTAAATACTGGTAAATGCTGGTAAATGCTGAACATATGTGTTGTTTTGGCCCCAGCTGGTAGAGTCGGGACCCGGATAGATAGGGAAATCTATCTATGTGTAGTAAGTGGCTAGACAAGCCTAGGTCTTCTGTTTATGATTTATTTTTATCTGTTTGCTGTGGACTTTAATAAAGCTGGTTGCGGCCAGTTTTCATCAGAACTGCTGTCTGAATGAACTGTTTCCGTGCCACTCTGTCTACCCAGACGGCGATCCCAGAGCTAAATCCCCTGAAAAGCTTACAATTGGCGGAGAATGCTGGGGCAGCACAGTGGCTGATACAATTGGTGCTGGAATGTGCGTGCAGCACAGTGGCTTAGAGACAGCAATAAAGGTGAAGTCTGTTGAAGCAGTAGCAGAAAAAAAAAAAAAAAGTGTGTCAGCAAAAACGTCTGATGGGAGCAGTCTTAAAGAGACAGTAGCCCTAATAGAGTTTGCAAAAGAAAAAAAAAAAAAAAGTGTGTCTGCACAGCAAAGCTGAACTTGTTGTGGAAAAGACTGTGGAGTGTGCAGCAGCAAAGGAGAAACGTCTATTGGAGCAGTCTTAAAGAGACAGTGGCCCTAATAGAGTTTGCAGAGAAAAAAAAAAAAAAGTGTCTGCACAGCAGAGCTGAATTTTTCTGTGGAAAAGACTGTGGAGTGTGTATGTCTTGAGTGAAGACTGCCGTTGTTGAGACAGAGAAGTCTGACAGCATGGATGACAGCATGGAGGCGCTGTTTGAACAAATGGCGCAAGTTAATGTGCAACATAAGACTGCCGTGGTTGAGACAGATAAGTCCGGCAGTATGGAGGAGCTTGTTGAGTACCTGGTCCAGGCCCAGCGGAGCATGCAGCAGAGCATGGAGCGGCAGCGCCTGCAGCACCAGCAGCGCATGCAGCAGGCCCAGCAGCAATTCCTGCAGCAGCAGCAGGAGAATAACCGGTTATTTGTTGAGCGGATGGCAGCACAAAAAAAGGATTTCGGTGCCGCGTCCCGAAGTAAGGTGGCAAAGTCACCTACATTGTCCGCTGTAAAGAAGGCGGTAAGACGGTCCCTGAAAAAGATGACACCTCGTGATGATGTGGAGGTATATCTCACTAGGTTTGAGGGACTGGCAGAGAAGGAGAATCTGCCCCTATCTGAGTGGGTCATGATGGTCGCACCCTATCTGATTGGAGAACCCCAAATGGCCTATGCTGACCTGAGCGAGCAGGACAGCCAAGACTATGCCAAGCTGAAAGCGGAGATTCGTACCCGGCTGGGTGTTACGGTGACAGCCCGTGCCAGGGGAGTTCATGACTGGAGATACAGTTGGGAGTCTGCAGTCAGCAAACCTGATTATGGAGTTGAAAAGGTGATAGTGAACCGCTACACCGAGCATGTCCTCCTGAGGTACAGCCAGAGGTCGGACAAGGAGACCACCAGGACGCCAATCGTCTGGTCAGCCCGATGGAGAAGGCCTTCGCCAGCAAAGACTGTCTCCGTGACCAGCCGTCTGAGAGGTCGTCACTTCAGAGTTCCCGGACGCTGAACTCTCGCGGTAAGAGCGTTCCAGCTGTTGGGGACATGGGGTATGCTGATAAGCGGGTTCGGGCCCGAGGGGACATATGGGTGGGAGAGTGTGATGGACAGTGTTGGAGATGTCGTGAAATTGCAGCCAACTGTCCAATAGAGGGGGAGCCTATGTGTTGTGATGTTGGCGGATCCCTCTCTCCCTGCGCAGAGCCTGTGTGTGTGTCCACCTCAGCCGAAGAGACTGGACCACAGGTGTGCCCGGTGGTTGTAAATGACTGCCCAGCACAGGCCCTCTTGGACTCAGAGAGTCCAGTGACTTCCGTATGTGACAGCCTGATTGATAGGGACTTCATCCCTGATAAGCACCTGAGTATGGTGTGCATCCATGGAGACACCAAAGTCTACCCAGAGACTGCCGTGGACTTGGTCCCCAAACTCGGGGAGGTTTCATATGAAGTGGGGGTAGTGAAAAACCTGGTGCACCCCGTCATATTGGGTAATGACTTTCCCCGATCTAAGGGTCTCTGGAAAAAAAATGTTTCTGATGGACAGTGTGATGAAGCTCCTACTGAGGGTGCGCAGTCCCGAGGGGCGGAACACAATGCTAGTGGGCCGTTAAACTTATGTGATAATGATGATGATAATGATGATGATGATCATGATAATGATGATGACCATGATAATGATGCTGATGCTGATAATGATAATGATGATGATCATGATAGTGATGATGATACTGATCATAATCATGATAATGATATTGATAATAATGATGACTGTGATAGAGATGAAATTCCTTTGCAGGTGATGGTGGGAGACGAGGATGGTGGTTCTCGGGAACCGAGTGTCCCTGACTTACCTGTGTCCTGTGACAATTTTGAGAGTGAACAATGGCGAGACCCCACTCTTAAAACGGCACAGGAAAATATAATTGTTCTAAATGAGGTTTCCCAAGAGCCTGGCTCTGAGGAGAGGTTTCCTCATGTTGCCATAAACACTCACCTGTTGTATAGGGACACTGAGGTCCAGGGAGAGGTCGTGAGCCAGCTCCTAGTGCCTGAGCTATATGGAAGTATAGTGCTGGGGTTGTCACATAGTCACATACTTGAGGGACCACCTGAGGGAAACCAGGGACCAGATGGTGAAGTTAATGTTGTGGATGACATGTTAACTAAGGTTCCAGATCAAGATGTAAATGAGAATGAATTGTATAACCCTGACAGTGAGCAGGATGTGAATGAAAATGAATTGTATAACCCTGACAGTGAGCAGGATGTGAATGAAAATGAAGTGTATAGCCCTGACAGTGAGCCAGATGTGGCTGAGAAAAAGGGGTCAGACAGGGGTAGTGATAGTGAATCATCTGATGACCATAAAGCAACCAGTGCAAATGAGGAAGGCATGGTAGCAGAGGAGGTTGAGAGTCCTGAGAAGAAAGCTGATGCTGACCTTACAGCCGGACAGAAGATGGCATCTGAAGATGTTTTACAGTTGGCCAATTCCCTGGCGAAGACTAAGGTGAAAGGAGGAGAGCTGAGCTTTAAAGGCAGGACTCTGAAATTGAACACAGCACAAGTGGATGCTGTCGAAAATGAGAAGTTATCAATGTATGGTATGGAGCTGCATCATGCCCAGGACTCTGAAGATAATGCTGCAGAGGTGGAAAAAGCCATGGAAGTGGTGGTCACCAAGCCAGATGCCTCATCAGAAGCTGAGGTCTCAAGTGAAGCTGTGAGGAACAAGACTGAAGATATGGGGACTGACTCTGTCCAGGAATCTGTTTCTGCCGAAGACAGCGGCGTGGACGGGTTACGGTCCGGATCAGTAGCTGCAACTCGGGAAGCTCAGGCTGGAAGTTCGGCGCCCGGAGCCCCAGCAGTGTTCCCGAGTGATACCAAGGATCTGGATAAATCACAAGATGAGATTTTGAGACAGCAGGCTGGCATTGGTGAGCTCAAGCGCACTTTCATGGAGTCTACATCGGAGCCACGTCCCAACAAATGGGAAAAGCGGTGTGTCACTCCGTTGCCGCTGCAGACACACGGGAGCTCAGATGGGATGCAGAACGTGGTGGAAGAGAAGAATCCGGCGGGTTCTGAGTATACAGATGCAGCTATCAAGGAGAACTTGAAAGCTGGAATAAATGGAGATATTGGATACCATAGTGATGTGACTGAAGAGGTAGAATGTAAGACTGACGGTACGGCTTCTGAGCATGTTCTACCAGAAGAGCCTGAAGAAGGGGCCGAGGACGTCCAACAGCTACAGGATGAAGAAGGGGCCGAGGACGTCCAACAGCTACAGGAGAAGATGCGTCTCCATGAGGTCTCCACCAAAGAAATGAAGACTGAGAATGTTGCGTTACGCAAGCAGCTGCAGCAGTGTGAACTGGATGTGGCATCTTTTCGCCGGGAACGTGAGCGGTTCCAGCAGTTGCTCCAGAGAGCACGAAATGAAGGGGAACTAGAGAAAAGTGAAAAACCCCCTATACCTCCTGTGATAGTTGGTGACACATGGTCAGTGCACCAGGGACAGGAGGTACGTGAGTTTCTGAGGAAGAGTCAGCAGAAGTGTTCTGATGTGCCGGGTCGTACTTCTCTGGCCAGGCACTATATCGAAACTGAGCCCGGCCCTAAGGTCAAGATGAAACCGTGCAGGATACCCGAGGCCCGCAGAGAGCATAGGCCTGGGAGGGTACAGGGTAGTGCGGATGCTTCAGATGAAGAGAAAGCTGATGTTGGCTATGGCTCAGGTGAAGATACAGATGACAGTAGTGAAATTGAAGCTGATGAAGGCCATGACTGGTCCAGAGTTCGCTGTCTCTTTTGGATTGTTGACCAGCCCTCCGGTCTGGATGACCAGCCCTCCGGTCTGGAGAAGAGGGAGGGGATATGTGAGACAATGAAGGAATATGTGTCGAATGGGGTGTACATTTCACCTAGGTACTGTGCTGTATGGTATAAGGGAAATGTGTGGCTTTGTAAACCTAGTGGTAGAGAAAGGTCACTACACCTTACATTCAGCACACACTTGCAGCTCAGGCCTGAAACCATTCAGCTGTTGATTAGGAGACCAGAAGTGGGTGTCTGCGAGCACAGTCAGAGAGCACGCTTAATCTGGACACAGGAGGGGTCCAGGCACAGAAGGTGTCTCCAGGAGTTTGAGCTATCTCAGTCTGGGTGCTCGATGTACCCCGGACACAGGAGTAGTCTCAGTGAGAATCCATGCGGATGGCTGCTGAATAGGAGGGGAGCTCTCTCAAGTCTGGACGTTGAAGGTGCCTTCAGACACAAGGAGGAGACTCTGTGAACCTCCATGCTGGTAAATGCTGGTAAATGCTGAATGGAACATATGTGTTGTTTTGGCCCCGGCTGGTAGAGTCGGGACCCGGATAGATAGGGAAATCTATCTATGTGTAGTAAGTGGCTAGACAAGCCTAGGTCTTCTGTTTATGATTTATTTTTATCTGTTTGCTGTGGACTTTAATAAAGCTGGTTGCGGCCAGTTTTCACCAGAACTGCTGTCTGAATGAACTGTTTCCGTGCCACTCTGTCTACCCAGAGGCGATCCCAGAGCTAAATCCCCTGAAAAGCTTACAGTATAAATATATAAGGGGACAGTACAAAGACCTTTCTAATGATCTTTTTACTCTTAGACCTGTGACGGGGACAAGGGGGCATCCTCTACGTCTGGAGGAAAGAAGGTTTAGCCATGATCACAGACGCAGATTCTTTACTGTAAGAGCAGTGAGACTATGGAACTCTCTGCCGTCTAATGTTGTAATGAGTGAATCCTTACTAAAATTTAAGAAGGGACTGGATGCCTTTCTTGAAAAGTATAATATTACAGGCTATATTCACTAGTTTCCTAGATACAGCGTTGATCCAGGGAGCTAGTCTGATTGCCGTATGTGAAGTCGGGAAGGAATTTTTTTCCCCAATGTGAAGCTTACTGTTTGCCACTTGGGTTTTTTTTGCCTTCCTCTGGATCAACATGTTAGGGCAGGTTAGGATAGGATATGGGTTGAACTAGATGGACTTAAAGTCTTCCTTCAACCTTAATAACTATGTAACTATGTAACTATGTGTCAATGCGGCACAGACCTGCAGTCCTGTGTAACCTCTGCAGGCGTCTGCGTTCTCACTGTCTGCTGGCTCGTACTCATTACATTAGTGACAATACACAATTTATGTCCTTTGTGAATGTTTTCATTTTTTTGGGAGGACGAGGTTTCCATATTTTGAGACGCATATGTTTTTTGTATGGAAGCACAGTGGTTAGCACTGTACTAATATATATGGTAGCACGGTGGCTCAGTGGTTACTACCGTACTACATATAGGTAAGAACGGTGGCTCAGTGGTTACCACTGTATTATATATAGGGTAGCACAGTGGCTGTGGTTAGCACTGTAATATACACTGCTCAAAAAAATAAAGGGAACACTCAAATAACACATCCTAGATCTGAATGGATGAAATATTCTCATTGAATACTTTGTTCTGTACAAAGTTGAATGTGCTGACAACAAAATCACACAAAAATCATCAATGGAAATCAAATTTATTAACCAATGGAGGCCTGGATTTGGAGTCACCCACGAAATTAAAGTGGAATGTAATGTCCTTAAAACAAGTCAAAATAATGCTCAGTAGTGTGTGTGGCCTCCACGTGCCTGTATAACCTCCCTGTGCCTGTATGACCTCACTACAACGCCTGGGCATGCTCCTGATGAGGCGGCGGATGTTCTACTGAGGGATCTCCTCCCAGACCTGGACTAAAGCATCAACTCCTGGACAGTCTGTGGTGCAACGTGACGTTGGTGGATGAAGCGAGACATGATGTCCCAGATGTGCTCAATCGGATTCAGGTCAGGGTTGATTGTGACTTGTAGGATCGCTACTTCCAACAGGTGGCGCTATAGAGTTCGAGTCCTCTTTCTCTCTGAAGAGGATATTTGCATATTAAATTTCCCAGAGGAGCATTGCACGGCGAATAAGCCTCCTTACCTTGACAAGCCAGAGCTGGTATGTCACTCTAAACAAGGAGAAACCTTACCCCTTAGACCTCAGTCCAGAGCCTCTTATCTAGCCAAATCAGTACTCATACTTTGCACTGATGAGGGCCAATAGCCCGAACCACTGTGTCTGCAAATTGAGATTCTGATTTGGCTTTCATCCTAAGTCATATTGCAAGACTCGTTAAAGGGTTGATTGTGACTTGTAGGATCGTTACTTCCAACAGGTGGCGCTATAGAGTACAAGTCCTCTTTCTCTCTGAAGAGGCAATTTGCATATTAAATCTCCCAGAGGAGCATTGCACGGCGAATAAGCCTCCTTACCTCGACACGCCAGAGCTGGTATGTCACTCTCCACAAGGAGAAACCTTACCCCTTAAGCCTCTTTTACACTTCAGTCGTTTGGCGTCAGTTAAAATCTGCTAAAGTGTGAAAATGCGGATACGCTAGAAAAGTGCAAAAACGGATCCGTTTGCAGACAGATCCGTCATGAACTTTTCAACCCGGAAAAGCATGGTACGCATATCTGGCACGGAGGAGAGAGAGAGACCCCAGACAGTGTTGTCAGTATTTTCTATGACAGGAATGGATCCGCTGGCGCATTCCGTCAAAAACGGATGGCAGCGGATCTGCCACCCATAGGTGCCAATTATACAAAATGGCGGACGGGGCGGATTCGTCAGTCCGCCATTTTGACGCACCCAACAAACGTTGCATTGAACGTTTTCCAAAAAAGGAGGACGCCAAGTTTATGGCGGATCCGTCAAAAAACGGATCAAACGTACGACCATCCGTCAAAATCTGTCACTAATGCAAGTCAATGGGAAAAAAGCGGATCCGCCAATATGGCGGATCCGTTTTTTCACACTTTGGCGGATTTTGACTGACGTCGCACGACTGAAGTGTGAAAGAGGCCTTAGACCTAAGATATGTAGACACATTTCAAAGTTAGTGACTTAAGCCCCCGTCTCACATAACGATATCGCTAGCGAGATCGCTGCTGAGTCACTAGTTTTGTGACGCAGCAGCGATGTCCCCAGCGATATCGCTGTGTGTGACATTCAGCGACGATCAGCCCCCCTGCCGGGTATCGCTGGTCGGCGCTGAAAGGCCAGGACATTTTTTGATCGCTGGTCTCCCGCTGACAGGCACGCATCGCTGCGTGTGACAGGCGGGAGACCAGCGATCCGCTGGTAACCAAGGTACACAGCGGGTTTCCAGGCACCGCGCAGCGCCTGGAAACCCGATATGTACCTTGGTTACCAGCTCCCTGCATCAGGGCGCTGGTATCCAAGGTACACTGCGGGTAACTAAGCGATGTTACCCGCAGTGTCGCTTGTACTGATCGCTGCCTGTTTGGCAGCTCAGCAGCGATAATGTAGCGATACACCAGCGATCCTGATCGTTGTCGGGATCGCTGGTGTATCGCTATGTGAGACCCAGCCTTTATCAGAGGAGCTGTGCCTTAAGTGTTTGAGCACAATCTTAAGGTACTGCCACACTTAGCGATCTCGTTAGCGATCACGATAACGACGCAATCGTTGGTGTGATCGCTTTTAGGTCTCTAGTAGCTGCCAAACAGGAGATCTCATAAACGACACATCAGTGGTCAGTGATCTCTTTAACGACTTTGGCGGTCGTTAGGATCTGTCATTGACATGTACTGAGCGCTTCTGATTCATAGGAATTTCCAGCATCGCTCCTGCTCTCTGCGTCCTGCTAGCCTGCTTTGCAACTTCTGCGATCCTCTCTGTGACGCAAAAGAGAACCTACAGATATTGCGATCCACTCCGTGACGCTAAAAAACCCTAGTCCCGCCTGCGCCGCTGTCATATGCGTCACAAACGAGGTCGCTCGTCGTTCGCAAAAGGTGCCAAACAGCGATATAGGCTCACCAGCGGGACGCCAACGATCAAAAAAACGGTCCAGAACGCTAGTGAACGATCAGCGACATCACAGCAGGGGCCACATCGTTGCTACATGCCACACACAACGAGGTCGCTAACGAGATCGCTAAATAGTGTCGTTTTAGCGATCTCGTTAGCGATCTCGTTAGCGATCTCGCTTAGTGTGGCATACCCTTTAGACTCGTGGAGTGATGCAAGGAAAGTGGAAGAAGCCAAATGCAATGTTTGTGTGGTTAGTACTATTTTTTGTATTACTTTTGCTTACTTATATAGCGGCATCATATTCTGCAGCGCTTTGTGGCTCTATTCATTTTATGAGCTTGTTTTGGTGCTGTATTTATGGTGTCAGCTTGGATTTGATACAGTATCATGTTATGAGCTTAATTCTCGTGTTGTATTTATGGTGTGACTAGGTACTGGTGCTATACTTAAGCTGTGAGTTGGTTCTGGTGCTGTATTCATGTTATGAGCTTGGTTCTAGTGCTGTATTCATGTTATGAGCTTGGTCTAGTGCTGTATTCTGTTATGAGCTTGGTTCTAGTGCTGTATCAGTTATGAGCTTGGTTCTAGTGCTGTATTCATGTTATGAGCTTGGTTCTAGTGCTGTATTCATGTTATGAGCTTGGTTCTGGTGCTGTATTCATGTTGTAAGCTTGGTTCTGTGTTGTATTCATGTTGTGAGCTTGGTTCTGTGCTGTATTCATGTTGTAGCTTGGTTCTAGTGCTGTATTCATGTTATGAGCTTGGTTCTAGTGCTGTATTCATGTTATGAGCTTGGTTCTAGTGCTGTATTCATGTTGTGAGCTTGGTTCTGGTGCTGTATTCATGTTGTGAGCTTGGTTCTAGTGCTGTATTCATGTTATGAGCTTGGTTCTAGTGCTGTATTCATGTTATGAGCTTGGTTCTGGTGCTGTATTCATGTTATAGTTGTTCTAGTGCTGTATTCATGTTATGAGCTTGGTTCTGGTGCTGTATTCATGTTATGAGCTTGGTTCTGGTGTTTGTATTCATGTTATGAGCTTGGTTCTGGTGCTGTATTCATGTTTGAGCTGGTTCTGGTGCTGTATTCATGTTATGAGCTTGGTTCTGGTGCTATATTCATATTATGAGCTTGATTCTGGTGCTGTATTCATGTTATGAGCTTGGTTCTAGTGCTGTATTCATGTTATGAGCTTGGTTCTAGTGCTGTATTCATGTTATGAGTTTGGTTCTAGTGCTGTATTCATGTTATGAGCTTGGTTCTGGTGCTGTTCATGTTAGGCTTGGTTGTGTGCTGTATTCATGTTATGAGCTTGGTTCTAGTGCTGTATTCATGTTATGAGCTTGGTTCTAGTGCTGTATTCATGTTATGAGCTTGGTTCTGGTGCTGTATTCATGTTATGAGCTTGGTTCTAGTGCTGTCTTCATGTTATGAGCTTGGTTCTAGTGCTGTATTCATGTTATGACTTGGTTCTGTGCTGTATTCATGTTATGAGCTTGGTTCTAGTGCTGTATTCATGTTATGAGCTTGGTTTCTGGTGCTGTATTCATGTTATGAGCTTGGTTCTAGTGCTGTATTCATGTTATGAGCTTGTTCTAGTGCTGTATTCATGTATGAGCTTGGTTCTAGTGCTGTATTCATGTTATGAGCTTGGTTCTAGTGCTGTCTTCATGTTATGAGCTTGGTCAGTGCTGTATTCATGTTATGAGCTTGGTTCTGTGCTGTATCATGTTATGAGCTTGGTTCTAGGCTGTATCATGTTATGAGCTTGGTTTGGTGCTGTATTCATGTTATGAGCTTGGTCTAGTATGTATTCATGGTATAGCTTGGTTCTAGTGCTGTATTCATGTTATGAGCTTGGTTTTAGTGCTGTATTCATGTTATGAGCTTGGTTTGTGCTGTATTCATGTTATGAGCTTGGTTCTAGTGCTGTATTCATGTTATGAGCTTGGTTCTAGTGCTGTATTCATGTTATGAGCTTGGTTCTGGTGCTGTATTCATGTTATAAGCTTTGTTCTAGTGCTGTATTCATGTTATGAGCTTGGTTCTAGTGCTGTATTCATGTTATGAGCTTGGTTTTGGTGCTGTATTCATGTTATGAGCTTGGTTTAGTACTGTATTCATGGTATGAGCTTGGTTCTAGTGCTGTATTCATGTTATGAGCTTGGTTCTGGTGCTGTATTCATGTTATGAGCTTGGTTATAGTGCTGTATTCATGTTATGAGCTTGGTTCTAGTGCTGTATTCATGTTATCAGCTTGGTTCTAGTGCTGTATTCATGTTATCAGCTTGGTTTTAGTGCTGTATTTATGTCATGAGTTTGGTTCTAGTGCTGTATTCACATTACAAGCTTGCTTATGGTGCTGTATTTGTGACAGGAGAATGGTTCTGGTGCTGTATTTATGGTGTGAGCTTGGTTCTGACAGTGTATTTGTTTCAGGGGATGTAAAAAAGTTATGCAATTTGCTGCTGTGTTTTCCATGCGCCACTCATTTCTCTTGTCTTTACATGGTGCATAGTTTTACTACATAAGTGTCGTGTGTGCATTGCCACGAAGATCGTCGCGGTTGCACATTTTGACTTCTCACAGCTGAGCTGCTGTTTCTTTGTGTTTGGCAGCTAGGGAGTTAATTCTGTCTGTGCTCGGTTCTGGGACTGGGTGCAGTTTCTCCCGGCTGCAATTGATTATTTGTTGATTGGTTTCCTTTAAATTCCTGGTTGTCTGCTTGGGGAGTTGCCAGTGAAACCTTCATGCAGACCACAGATAGGAATGAATCTGTATAGACTTTAGTTGTGAGCTCCTTAGTTGTTCTAAGCTCAACTTAGTTAGAGTTTATTTCCCAGACCATTTATGTTCCTTTGGTGTTTGAGTGTGTATGCAAGCGAGTGTTATCCTGTCTGTCTTATATGTCTAATCTGTGTATTTAGCTGAGATCAGCCCATATCCCTTTGGTGGTAGTCAGGATCCTTCTTAGGACTGATTACAGGGTTCAGGGTCTGATAGGAGACAGGGTTAGGTTGGAGACTTGGACCTCTGAACCATTATCAGTACCTCCAAGGTGAGGGATTAGTTAGGACCCCAGTTTAGGGTCAGGTTAGATCCCGGTCCACCTCTTTCCTGTTTCAGCTCATCAAGTCCTCAAGATTAACCCTGAGTTCAGCAGATATCGTGTCAGGTAAATCTATTCTATACTTACATGCTGATGTTGCTATACTAGTTGTTGTATAGAGTGTTGTTCCTGTATTAATAGTTTACTGACATTGTATACATATCATTAGACAGCGTGACATTTTCACTGGCCATAAAAATTATCTCCAGTTACCATGGATCCAGTAGCCCAGCTGGCTCTGCAGTTGCAGGGATTATCCATGGAGCTGACGGACATTAAGTCCAAAGTTTTGTCTCCCCTGGAGCAAACCAGAGTTGAACCTAAAGTAGCTCTCCCGGACAGGTTCACTGGTGGGCGAGACAAATTTTTCACCTTCCGGGAGGCATGTAAATTGTATTTTCGGCTTCGGCCTCGATCATCAGGGAGTGAGGAGCAGAGAGTGGGAATTGTTATCTCACTTCTGCAAGGGGACCCTCAATCCTGGGCATTTTCCCTTCCTCCGGGATCCCCGGCTCTACTGTCTGTAGATCAATTTTTTACTGCCCTGGGATTGGTATATGATGACCCAGATCGGGTCTCTCTTGCTGAGACTAAATTACGTAAGATACAGCAGGGAGATCGTCCGGCAGAGGAATTTGCTTCTGAGTTTCGTAGATGGGCCACAGATACTCAGTGGAATGACCCAGCTCTTAGGAGCCAGTTTTGTCATGGGCTTTCTGATAAATTAAAAGACGTTTTGGCTCAGTATGAGTCTCCTCCTTCTCTGGAGGCTGCTATGGCCTTAGCTATCCGTACTGATAGACGGCTTCGGGAGAGGGGTGAGGTAACCCCACTCCCTGTTGTTTCTCCACCTACCACTAAAGTCCCTTATGTTGAGGTTCCCCTTGTCTGTTCGGATGAGCCTATGCAGTTGGGAGGGACATAATTTCGTAGGAGGGGATTGGCGGTACGCCGCAGGACTAGAAGATGTTTTTTCTGCGGGAAAGAAGGACATTTTGTTGGAGAATGTCCATCCCGTGCCTTGTTGAGCCAAAAGTCCGCCGGAAAACTGTTAATCCCAGGTTGTGTGGTGGACGACAACCTGGGAGTATGTATTTCATCCGCCAGTTCTTCTCAGTTCCTTGTACCAGTGGAGGTGGTAGTTGGTACGAGAGTGGAGAGATTGTCTGTTCTTCTTGATAGTGGTTCCGCGGCTAATCTGGTTGATGCTCAGTTTGCTCAGGCTCAAGGTATGCATCTGAGTGTATTGGTCAAACCGATCCCTATATTCTCCATTGACGCCAGGCCTCTCGGCCAAGGTAGCTTTGTTCATGAGGTTCATAACATTGACCTTCGGGTAGGGGCAATACATAGGGAACAATTATCTTGTTATGTGTTGGAGGGTCTACCTACTCCCATTGTGTTGGGACTTCCTTGGTTGGTTAAACATAACCCTGTGATTAATTGGCAGTCCAGAGAAATAAGCCAATGGGGTGAGTTTTGCAAAAGCAACTGCATGAACACAGTCATCAGTGCGGTCGTGCCTAGTACATTACCTCCTTTTTTGGAGGATTTTGGGGATGTTTTCTCTGAGGAGGGGTGTCAGGAGTTGCCTCCTCATCGCGTGTATGACTGCTCTATTAATCTCCTTCCTGATGCTAAGTTGCCTAAAGCTAGGTTGTATAATCTTTCTGGTCCTGAGAGGCAGGCTATGAAAGATTATATTTCTGAAAGTCTGGCCAAAGGGCATATTAGACCTTCATCTTCCCCAGTAGCCGCGGGGTTCTTCTTTGTGAAGAAGAAAGATGGAGGCCTACGCCCTTGCTTGGATTTCCGCGAACTTAATCGGATTACTGTTCGAGATCCGTATCCACTCCCTCTTATTCCTGATCTCTTCAATCAAATTGTTGGCGCCAAATGGTTCTCTAAATTGGATCTCAGGGGGCGTATAATCTGATTAGGATAAAAGAGGGGATGAGTGGAAAACGGCGTTTAACACGCCGGAGGGACATTATGAGAACCTAGTCATGCCTTTTGGTCTGACTACTGCACCAGCAGTATTCCAACATTTTGTTAATGACATTTTTCGTCACCTTGTGGGGCTGTTTGTGGTTGTATATTTGGACGACATTTTAATTTACTCGCCAGATCTTGTGTCTCATCAGGAGCATGTGAGACAGGTGTTGCAGATCTTGCGAGACAATAAACTATACGCCAAACTGGAGAAGTGTGTATTTGCCGTACAGGAACTTCAGTTTTTGGGTTTTTTGGTGTCAGCCTCCGGTTTCCGTATGGACCCTGAAAAGGTGAGAGCAGTGCTTGAATGGGATCAGCCAGGGGATCTTAAGGCTCTGCAGCGTTTTTTGGGGTTTGCTAACTACTACCGGAAATTTATTTGTAATTTCTCATCTGTCGTCAAACCTCTCACTGACATGACAAGAAAAGGGACGGATTTTTCTAAATGGTCGGACAAAGCTTGCCAAGCCTTTTCCTCTTTGAAGAAATATTTTGCTTCGGCACCCGTTCTCATCCAACCAGATGCATCTCAGCCGTTCATTGTGGAAGTGGATGCGTCTGACGTAGGGGTGGGTGCTATATTGTCCCAGGGTCCGTCCCCTGGTAAATGGCATCCGTGCGCTTTCTTTTCTAAGAAATTGTCGTCCGCCGAAAGGAATTATGATATCGGCAATAGGGAACTTTTGGCCATTAAGTTAGCTTTTGAAGAATGGCGTCACTTTTTGGAGGGGGCAGTCCACCCGGTTACCGTTATTACTGATCACAAGAACCTGTTGTATTTGGAATCCGCTAAGCGTCTGAATTCCAGACAAGCTCGATGGTCGTTGTTTTTTACCAGGTTTAATTTTGTCGTCACTTATCGCACGGGGTCTAAGAATGTAAAGGCTGATGCCTTGTCTCGCAGTTTCCCAGGGGCCGGGAAAACGGATGACCCGAGTCCTATCCTTCAGGAGGGGGTGGTAGTGTCGGCTGTATTTTCTGAGCTTGAGGAGGAGGAGGTGTTAGTGGCTCAGGGGGACGCCCCTGCAGGACCTCCAGGGAGACTGTTTGTCCCAAATCTGTTGAGACAAAAGGTTATTGAGGCACATCATAATTCTGCTCTAGCAGGACATCCAGGGAGTAAGGCTACTTTAGATCTCCTTTTCTCGCCGGTTTTGGTGGCCTAATGCTAATAAAGATGTTATAACTTTTGTCGCGTCATGTGGGGTATGTGCTCGCTCTAAAACCCCTCATACCCGTCCGTCTGGGACCCTTTTACCCTTGAAACTTCCGGAGCGTCCATGGACTCATTTATCTATGGACTTCATTACGGACCTTCCTCCGTCGTCAGGGAATACTGTCATACTGGTGGTTGTTGACAGGTTCAGTAAGATGGCACATTTCGTTGCTCTTCCTGCACTCCCTAATTCTAAAACTCTGGCGCAGGTGTTCATTAGGGAGATCGTTAGACTTCATGGGTTGCCTTCTGATGTGGTGTCAGATAGGGGGTCTCAGTTTGTGTCCAAATTTTGGGGGCATTTTGTTTACGTCGGGGATGCAATTGTCATTTTCCTCGGCTTTTCATCCGCAGACCAATGGTCAGACAGAGCGTCTGAATCAGAGCTTAGAGACATATCTCCGGTGTTTTGTCTCAGAGAACCAAGAGGACTGGTCTTCTTTCTTGCCTCTGGCAGAGTTCGCTCTTAACAACAGGCGGAGCGAGTCCACTGGTAAGTCCCCGTTTTTTGGGGCATATGGTTTCCATCCCCAGTTTTGTACTTTCAATGGGGGGGGCCCTTCTGGGGTTCCTGAGGAGGAGCGTTTCTCGTCGTCACTTGCTTCTGTGTGGAGAGGTGTATTGAATAATCTGAGTGCGATGGGGAACCGTACAAACGTATGGCTGATAGGAGGAGAGTTTCTGGTCCAGATCTGAATGTGAACGATCTGGTATGGTTGTCTACCAGGAATATAAAACTTAAAGTGCCCTCCTGGAAACTGGGTCCCAGATTCATGGGG
>JARQOD010012494.1:0-19411 GCA_033576555.1 Oophaga sylvatica | reverse complement strand
GCAGCACATCACAGGACTGATGAAAATTCTGTTCTATGTAGCGGCACCATCACAAGACAGAAGAGAATATTCTGCACTATGTAACAGCCGCACATCACAGGACTGATGAGAATATTCTGTTCTATGTAACGGTAACACATCACAAACAGATGAGAATATTCTGCTATGTATCAGCTGCACATCAAGGACAGATGAGAATATTCTGCTCTATGTAACAGCCACATCACAGACAGATGAGAATATTCTGCCTATGTAACAGTCGCACATCACAGGACAGATGAGAATATTCTGCTGTATGTAACGGTCGCACATCACAGGACAGATGAGAATATTCTGTTCTATGTAACGGCCGCAGATCACAGGATAGATGAGAATGTTCTGCACTATGTAACAGTTGCACATCACAGTACAGATGAGAATATTCTGCTCTATGTAACAACCGCACATCACAGGACAGACGAGAATATTCTGCTCTGTGTAACAGCAGCACATCAGAGGACTGATGAGAATATTCTGTTCTATGTAACGGTCGCACATCACAGGACAGATGAGAATATTCTGCACTATGTAACAGTCGAACATCACAGGACAGATGAGAATATTCTGCTCTATGTAACAGCCGCACATCACAGGACTGATGAGAATATTCTGTTCTATGTAACGGTAACACATCACAGAACAGATGAGAATATTCTGCTCTATGTATCAGCTGCACATCAAAGGACAGATGAGAATATTCTGCTCTATGTAACAGCCGCACATCACAGGACAGATGAGAATATTCTGCACTATGTAACAGTCGCACATCACAGGACAGATGAGAATATTCTGCTGTATGTAACGGTCGCACATCACAGGACAGATGAGAATATTCTGTTCTATGTAACGGCCGCAGATCACAGGATAGATGAGAATGTTCTGCACTATGTAACAGTTGCACATCACAGTACAGATGAGAATATTCTGCTCTATGTAACAACCGCACATCACAGGACAGATGAGAATATTCTGCACTATGTAACAGTCGCACATCACAGGACAGATGAGAATATTCTGCTCTATGTAACAGCCGCACATCGCAGGACAGATGAGAATATTCTGCACTATGTAACGGTCGCAAGTCACAGGACAGATGAGAATTTTCTGTTCTATGTAACGGCTGCACATCACAAGACAGATGAGAATATTCTGCTCTATGTAACAGCCGCACATCACAGGACAGATGAGAATATTCTGCACTATGTAACAGTCGCACATGACAGGTGTAAGGCGGCGGTGTTCACACCGTGCAGTAACTGAGGCAGTGACCCAAGCAAGTCCAAAGTAAACAGCTTTTATTCAGCAACTCACGGGTAAAACAGGAAAAGTCCTCCGGTATGCAGCCGGGGTAACATCAGTCCATAAACACTGGTTGCCGGGGACAACGGCCGTGCCGGGCCGAACAGAGCCTGACAGGTGCAGAGCCGTCCCAGGCGTGGGTTCAGCTACACACAATCCTGGGAGCTTTCCTGCTATGCTCCTCGCAGGGTCCAAACATAGAACAACACTAATCCTTAGTGCAGGAGTTTTAAAGACATGTGGCAAAAACCACTGGAAAACCCGGGTTGGAGAGAGGAGGCCGCCCCACTGCCTCCTGTGACCTCCTCCAAGAAATGAAGGCCCTGCCGGATTTTACTTAATCTGCCTTAGCCAGGTAGTCTGACTAGGTCATTGCTCACCTTCATTCCTGCATTGCAGCCGCAGCTGTGTGTGTGACTGCAATGCACTCCAATGGCTTTAATAGGTCTCTGTACACATTCTGGGGGAAATATAACGTCCCTCATAAACGATCCCGGTCACTGCCTCACACAGGACAGATGAGAATAATCTGCACTATGTAACAGTCGCACATCCCAGGACAGATGAGAATATTCTGCACTATGTAACGGTCGCACATCACAGGAAGATGAGAATATTCTGTTCTATGTAATGGCCGCACATCACAGTACAGATGAGAATATTCTGCACTATGTGACAGTCGCACATCACAGGACAGATGAGAATATTCTGCACTATTGACAGTCGCACATCACAGGACAGATGAGAATATTCTGCACTATGTAACAATCGCACATCCCAGGACAGATGAGAATATTCTGCACTATGTAACAGTCGCACATGACAGGACAGATGAGAATAATCTGCACTATGTAACAGTCGCACATCCCAGGACAGATGAGAATATTCTGCACTATGTAACGGTCGCACGTCACAGGAAGATGAGAATATTCTGTTCTATGTAATGGCCGCACATCACAGTACAGATGAGAATATTCTGCTCTATGTGACAGTCGCACATCACAGGACAGATGAGAATTTTCTGTTCTATGTAACGGCTGCACATCACAAGACAGATGAGAATATTCTGCTCTATGTAACAGCCGCACATCACAGGACAGATGAGAATATTCTGCACTATGTAACAGTCGCACATGACAGGACAGATGAGAATAATCTGCACTATGTAACAGTCGCACATCCCAGGACAGATGAGAATATTCTGCACTATGTAACGGTCGCACGTCACAGGAAGATGAGAATATTCTGTTCTATGTAATGGCCGCACATCACAGGACAGATGAGAATGTTCTGCACTATGTAACAGTTGCACATCACAGTACAGATGAGAATATTCTGCACTATGTGACAGTCGCACATCACAGGACAGATGAGAATATTCTGCACTATTGACAGTCGCACATCACAGGACAGATGAGAATATTCTGCACTATGTGACAGTCGCACATCACAGGACAGATGAGAATATTCTATTCTATGTAACAGCCGCACATCACAGGACAGATGAGAATATTCTGCAGTATGTAACAGTCGCACATCGCAGGACAGATGAGAATATTCTGTTCTATGTAACGGCCGCACATCATAGGACAGATGAGAATATTCTGCACTATGTAACAGTCGCACATTACAGGACAGATGAGAATATTCTGCTCTATGCAACAGTCGAACATCACAGGACAGATGAGAATATTCTGCTCTGTGTAACAGCCGTACATCACAGGACAGATGAGAATATTCTGCACTATGTAACAGCCGCACATCACAGGACAGATGAGAATATTCTGCACTATGTGATAGTCGCACATCACAGGACAGATGAGAATATTCTGAAGTATGTAACAGTCGCACATCGCAGGACAGATGAGAATATTGTGTTCTATGTAACGGCCGCACATCACAGGACAGATGAGAATATTCTGCACTATGTAACAGTAGCACATTGAAGGACAGATAAGAACATTCTGTTCTATGCAACAGTCGAACATCACAGGACAGATGAGAATATTCTGCTCTGTGTAACAGCCGTACATCACAGGACAGATGAGAATATTCTGCACTATGTAACAGTCTCACATTACAGGACAGATGAGAATATTCTGCTCTGTGTAACAGCCGCATATCACAGGACAGATGAGAATATTCTGCACTATGTAACAGTCACACATCACAGGACTGATGAGAATATTCTGCACTATGTGACAGTCGCACATCACAGGACAGATGAGAATATTCTACTCTATGTAACAGCCGCACATCACAGGACAGATGAGAATATTCTGCAGTATGTAACAGTCGCACATCGCAGGACAGATGAGAATATTCTGTTCTATGTAACAGCCGCACATCACAGACAGATGAGAATATTCTGCTCTGTGTAACAGCTGTACATCACAGGACAGATGAGAATATTCTGCACTATGTAACAGTCGCACATTACACCACAGATGAGAATATTCTGCACTATGTAACATCCGCACATTACAGGACAGATGAAAATATTCTGCTCTATGTAACAGCCGCACATCACAGGACAGATGAGAATATTCTGCTCTATGTAACGGTCGCACATCACAGGACAGATGAGAATATTCTGTACTATGTAACGGCCGCAGATCACAGGATAGATGAGAATGTTCTGCACTATGTAACGGTTGCACATCACAGTACAGATGAGAATATTCTGCTCTATGTAACAGCCGCACATCACAGGACAGATGAGAATATTCTGCTCTATGTAACAGCCGCACATCACAGGACAGATGAAAATATTCTGCTCTATGTAACAGCCGCAGATCACAGGACAGATGAGAATATTCTGCACTATGTAACGGTCGCACGTCACAGGACAGATGAGAATTTTCTGCTCTATGTAACGGCTGCACATCACAAGTCAGATGAGAATATTCTGCACTATGTAACAGCCGCACATCACAGGACAGATGAGAATATTCTGCACTATGTAACAGTCGCACATCCCAGGACAGATGAGATTATTCTGCACTATGTAACGGTCGCACGTCACAGGAAGATGAGAATATTCTGTTCTATGTAATGGCCGCACATCACAGGACAGATGAGAATGTTCTGCACTATGTAACAGTTGCACATCACAGGACAGATGAGAATATTCTGCAGTATGTAACAGTCGCACATCGCAGGACAGATGAGAATATTCTGTTCTATGTAACAGCCGCACATCACAGGACAGATGAGAATATTCTGCTCTGTGTAACAGCTGTACATCACAGGACAGATGAGAATATTCTGCACTATGTAACAGTCGCACATTACACCACAGATGAGAATATTCTGCACTATGTAACATCCGCACATTACAGGACAGATGAAAATATTCTGCTCTATGTAACAGCCGCACATCACAGGACAGATGAGAATATTCTGCTCTATGTAACGGTCGCACATCACAGGACAGATGAGAATATTCTGTTTTATGTAACGGCCGCAGATCACAGGATAGATGAGAATGTTCTGCACTATGTAACGGTTGCACATCACAGTACAGATGAGAATATTCTGCTCTATGTAACAGCCGCACATCACAGGACAGATGAGAATATTCTGCTCTATGTAACAGCCGCACATCACAGGACAGATGAAAATATTCTGCTCTATGTAACAGCCGCACATCACAGGACAGATGAGAATATTCTGCACTATGTAACGGTCGCACGTCACAGGACAGATGAGAATTTTCTGTTCTATGTAACGGCTGCACATCACAAGTCAGATGAGAATATTCTGCACTATGTAACAGCCGCACATCACAGGACAGATGAGAATATTCTGCACTATGTAACAGTCGCACATCCCAGGACAGATGAGATTATTCTGCACTATGTAACGGTCGCACGTCACAGGAAGATGAGAATATTCTGTTCTATGTAATGGCCGCACATCACAGGACAGATGAGAATGTTCTGCACTATGTAACAGTTGCACATCACAGTACAGATGAGAATATTCTGCACTATGTGACAGTCGCACATCACAGGACAGATGAGAATATTCTGCACTATGTGACAGTCGGAAAAAACACCACAGCCCAGAGATTGGATACCGAAGAGGAGAACAGGAGTCCCAGCCGATGAATATGATAGCATGTAGTAATCACCAGGACAATTATATTTAATATGAAAGTTTATTAAAGCAACGTAGTACAAGGTATATCAAAATTACAATTTTATACTTAAAAAAGAGATTTTTATAATAAAATGAACCAGTAACTTCAAATAATCTATCTAACAATTCTAGGCTCAATTTTAATCAACCAGGATTGTGATATAAACAACTAATATATATGATACTAATGTGCAAGGTGCTTACAAAAATATGGCTCAGTGTGTAATCACATAAAAGATCAATTAAATATTGTGCAAAATTTAAGATATCCAAGGTGCAAAATATTAGTCCACCAAAAAAAGATATCCCCCTGACGAAGGAACATAACTCCGAAACGCGCGTTGGGGCGCGTCTTTCCAGTCTTCATTATCCTATTACTGGCTCCCAGGTAGTGGTTTTTTATGTTTGCACATTGGTGGTTTTGTGCATTTTTGCTTTGTATTTAGTTTCACAGTGCTAACATTTTGTTCACATCTTGGTTTGTTCATTATCTTTTTTTGGTGGACTAATATTTTGCACCTTGGATATCTTAAATTTTGCACAATATTTAATTGATCTTTTATGTGATTACACACTGAGCCATATTTTTGTAAGCACCTTGCACATTAGTATCATATATATTAGTTGTTTATATCACAATCCTGGTTGATTAAAATTGAGCCTAGAATTGTTAGATAGATTATTTGAAGTTACTGGTTCGTTTTATTATAAAAATCTCTTTTTTAAGTATAAAATTGTAATTTTGATATACCTTGTACTACGTTGCTTTAATAAACTTTCATATTAAATATAATTGTCCTGGTGATTACTACATGCTATCATATTCATCGGCTGGGACTCCTGTTCTCCTCTTCGGTATCCAATCTCTGGGCTGGGGTGTGTTTTTCCTACTTCTGGATGGTCTGCCATCCATTCTATCTTGATTAGTGGGATTTTATTTGTGTTTCAATTTTTATTCTATTTTAGGTTATATAGCATTTATTAGATAGCACATGTTCCGACACGCACCACAATTGTGGATACCAAGGCTATGGGGTACTCGGAGCCGAGCCCATGGAAATCTATGGGAGTTGTCACTGGTAGCGGTGGCTCGGTCCGTGGCCCTGGCGGTCGTGCAATGGGGAATATTTACAGGGGATTTTAAGGATAGGTAGTTCGTGACGCCACCTGCGGTTTCTGGTAAATTGTACCAGCGCTGCTCTAAGGACTTTCACAGGGGATGTTATGGGGCAGCTTGGTAGTAAGTCTCCCACAGGTGAGACGGGTCCCTGGAAGTCTATGGTGATGATGGTGATGCAGGGTGTAGTAAGAATTCAGTCAAACATAATGCAGCTTCTTTTCATACCTTTTACTGATGGTGGTTCAAGCAGATCCCGGGGAGCTGGTCGGGGTGGAGAATGCACATTCGGGTAACCACTGAGCAGGTTAGAGGCCTCCTTTACTTCGAATGTAGGTGAGTCCAACTTGCCTGAAGCGAAGTTAACTCTGAATCTCCAGCTTTCTCAATAGCTGTACTGCCCGGCCAACGTTGTGGTGGAAACTTCTAAGTGGAGAAAACTAAGTCTATATTTGCTGATCAGGCTAGACTCCTGTTTCCCCTGTCTCCGGTTACGTATTGACACTTAGGGCTGCTCTCTGCGACCTGTAGTCCAGATGCCTCCGGTGTTCTTGTTACTAAGCTTGAAACTGTAGCAACGCTTCGGACCCCGGTGTCCGGCAATTTAGTGCAGGCAATCCAATACCTGTAGCACTTCTCTAACTTCTCCACTGCGCCCTTCGCCCTGCTTCTGCTCTTTGCATAAGCACTTGTAGCTTTCGATGGAAATAGTCAGCTTTCTCCCGAGCTCGCTGAGCAGATCTCAGTTTCCTCCTTGTTTCAGCTTCTACTGAGGTACTGATTAAGGGTAGCTCTGACTAGGCTAGGATGATGCACTTCACCCGTACTAGCCTCCACTTCTTTGTCAGGTGAGCTACGCTAGCTCTGCGAGGATTCAGTCCTCTCTCCTAGTCCAGACTGAACTGGCACAGAACTGCACTGTCTGAAGACAGGAAACTATCTGACTGATCTGAGCTCTTCTCAGACAGGAAACAGACTGACTCTGCTACGTGTCACCACATCCTATACCCCTAGTGGGTGTGTCTGAAATTGTAAGTGAAGTGCATGAATAGCAAGCTTTTGTGGTTACCTTCCTGTGCATTCTCCTGGATTTTATGTGTGTGCCTGCGTAGCTGGGCTACACATCCCCCCTTGGTAAAACACAGCACTCCCGGGCTGTAAAAGACAAAAAGAACATTTTGTTTTGCATTAACAACAACATTATAACTCTTCCCATCCGGGACGTACGAATTCTTGAACGTTACAATTTGTACAATAGGAAAATACAAAAGTATCAAAAGTATCAAAACATTCTCATATTTACAAGATACTTGTGGAGGACCCGCACCAAAAACCTCCCACGTGGGTCCTGGGTGGGCTGCAGGACTTCTGACTGCAGACCTCACTCTAGGCCACACCATACGGGTTTTTCTTCAGAGGTTGATAGTAATGGTTTCATGTCAAACCAAGATAATGCACCGAAGCGTAACTATTTACAAGACAAGTTCTTGGGCTGGCACAGTCCACAGCCACGCAGTCCATTGGCATGGTTAAAACACATTTCAAATAATTACATTAATACTTTTTCAAACTTTATACATTTTTTCAGTTGCAATAAACCCTGTCTGGGTCTTGCTAGCTAGTTTACTAGGACTACTCTTGATAGCGAATTGGTAATTTTCCTCTAGTGATACGTTCTGACCTACGTGGGGTAGCATCAGGTATAGTAGTCTCTAACCTTTCTGTTCTGCGTAACGGCAAACTATAGATACGACTCCACCTCTCTAGGGACCTGGCAAGCATGCTAGCGACTGGAGGAGGCGGTACTGCTTCACCAGCTTCACCAGAGGACTCCACTTCTTGTGGTGCTGCTTCTTGCGGGTCCGCTGCTTGGGGTTCTGATGGTTGAAGGTCTGCCGGAACAGGTTCTTCTGGAACTGGCTCAACTGGCACAATTGGTATGACCGGTTGTAGAGACTCCTCTTGCGGTTGATAAAACTGCAGCACAGGAATAATTACAGCGTCTCCCAATCTGGGCCAATCCGCAGGTAAATCTCCCAAATCCGTGTGTATGACCGCTTCAGCACTCTCTTCTTGATGGACAACAGGGTTTTCTTCACGGAGCTTTAATGCGCAAGGACACAACTTTAAATGATCTCTGGACACCGTTGCCGTCGTTTTTCCTCCATCCTTACTAATGGTACAGACCTTTCTGTTATCAAAATTGGAATTTTGCACGACATATGGCTCCTGTTCCCACTGATCATCCAACTTGTGTGTTCTTCTTTTCCTTTTGAGCACCATTTCTCCAGGCATTAAAGGCTTAGCGGGAGCATTTTTGTTATAGTTCTTCTCTTGCTTTTCTCTTACTTTGTTGAGACTGTCTTCTACGCAGGCTTGTACTCTCTTGTACTGTTCCTGTCGAGTTGTGTCCCAATCTTCAACACTGTCATCAGCCTCTGTTTCTACCACTCCCAGCTCCAAATCCATTGGCAGTCTTCCAGGTCTTGCTCTCATAAGGTAGGCTGGAGTGCAGTTGGTGGAACTTACTGGTATGTGGTTGTACAAGTCAACCAGGTCAGGTAACAAGTCGGGCCACCGATTTCTTTCTTCCAGGGGTACAGTTTTCAGTAAATCCATGACAATGTGATTCATCTTTTCACAAAGGCCGTTGGTCTGAGGGTGGTATGGTGTTGTTCTGATCTTTTTACATCCATACAATTGACAGAATTCCTGAAACAGTTCAGCTTCGAATGCAGGACCTCGATCAGTCAGCACCTGCTCCGGATATCCGTGTGGTCTGCAGAAACTTGCTTGGAAGGTTCTTGCTGCTGTCTCTGCTGTCATATCTTTGACAGGGGCGACCACCAGAAACCTGGAATAGTGATCCACCATGGTCAGGGCATATGAGTATCCTGACCTGCTTGGGGACAACTTGACGTGATCCAATGCCACAATCTCCAAGGGACGAGTCGTCCGGATAGGCTGCAGGGGTGCTCTCTGACTATGATAGTCTTTTCGTCTGAGACCACAGGGTCCACAGTTCCGGCACCACTTCTCGATGGAGCTGCGCATCCCTACCCAGTAGAACCGACACCTCAACAGGGTCTCCAGCTTTTTCCAGCCAAAGTGTCCTGCTTGATCGTGGTAGGCTTCCAACACCATTTGGATGTCTGCTCTGGGCACCACTATCTGCCAAACCATCTCGTGGGTCCTTGGGTCGACGTATCTCCTGCACAACTTCTCACGGTATATGAACAACCGGCTTCTCTCATTCCACAGGAGCTTTGCTGGTATGGGTGCGTCTTTCTCCAAGGAGGAACCTTCCTGTCTTATCAGCGCCTTGACACGGCTGACCACGGGATCGCTGTCCTGAGTCTCCTTCCAGCTGTGATGAGGTAAAGGGTTCAACATCTCACCACACCGCTTTCTGTAGACTCGTTGCTCTTGGACCATCCTGTTACGGTGGAACGCAGGTAACTCGATTTCTTCTAGATCGTCTGATTCTTCCTCCGTGTCGGATTCATGCGGCATTCGGGACAAGGCGTCCGCGTTAGCATTTTTACGGCCCGCTCTGTACTTGATGGTAAACTGATAATTTGACAACCGAGCCATCCAACGTTGCTCCATGGTTCCCAGCTTGGCTGTTTCAAGGTGCGTCAAGGGGTTATTGTCTGTAAACGCAGTGAACCTGTTGGAGGCAAGGTAATGTTTAAATCTTTCGGTAATGGCCCAGACCAGCGCCAGGAACTCCAGTTTGAAGCTGCTATAGTTTTCCGGATTCCTCTCAGTTGGCCTGAGTTTTCGGCTGGCATATGCGATGACTTTCTCTTGGCCGTTCTGCTTCTGACTGAGGACAGCTCCTAATCCTTCGTTACTGGCATCTGTGTATAGCAGGAACGGTTGGCTGTAATCTGGGTAGGCTAAGATTTCATCGCCGGTAAGGATCTCTTTCATCTCTTTGAATGCCTCAGCTTGTTCTTTTCCCCAATTAAATGGAAGGTTTCTGCTCTTAAGAGGTTGTCCTACCAGGAGGTCCTGCAAGGGCGCCGCTTTCTTAGTGTAATCTTTTACAAACCTCCTGTAGTAACCTGTTAGTCCCAGGAACTGACGCATCTCTTTTAAGTTCTTCAGCTCTGGCCATTTCTGAATAGCTGTGACCTTCTCGGGGTCCGGCGCTACTCCTTCGGAACTGACAATGTGTCCCAAGTACTGTACCTTCCGTTTGAGCAGGTGGCATTTAGAGGGCTTTAGTTTCATCCCAAACTTGGACAATGACTCAAATACCTCCGCCAGGTGCTTCAGATGATCTTCATATGTCTTAGAGTACACAATTACGTCGTCCAAGTACAGCAGCACAGTTTCGAAGTTGAGATGTCCCAGACAGCTCTCCATCACCCTCTGGAATGTTCCTGGGGCACTGCTGAGACCAAACGGCATCCTGTCGAACTCGCAGAGTCCCATTGGGGTGGTGAAAGCAGTTTTCTCCCGGTCCTCCTCAGCCACAGCCACTTGCCAGTACCCACTAGTAAGGTCGAGGGTAGAAAAGTAGTTAGCCGTTTTCAGAGCAGCTAAGGATTCCTCTATGCGTGGTAATGGGTAACCATCTTTATGTGTTATACGATTTACTTGCCTATAATCTACACACATTCGCATGCTACCATCCTTTTTCTTCACTAGAACCAGAGGTGCTGCCCGGGGGCTACAACTATCCCTTATCACCCCGGCTTTCTTCATGTCATGCAGCATTTCCTTAGCTTTCTGATAGTGGGCTGGAGGTATAGGCCTGTACCGCTCTTTGATGGGAGGATGACTGCCTGTAGGGATATGATGCTGTACTCCCTTAATGGTCCCAAAGTCAAGTGGGTGCTTGCTAAATACTTGTGCGTACTCTTGTACCACCCGTAGTACCCCCTGTTTCTGGTGGACGGAAATGGTGTCTGTCCCTATATGAAGCTGCTGACACCAGTCCGCTACCGGGGTTGCCGGATCATTATCCTCCGCTGGTTGGCGGGAGGCTAAGGACTCGGTTGTGAGGATAGAATTGTTATCTACGGCATGTAATTTAGCAACTGTAGCATAACGTGGCAAATTTACTTCATCGTCCCCCCAGTTGAGAAGTCGTACTGGTACTCTCCCATTTACTACTTCCACTACCCCTCTAGCAATCATGAGTGTAGGTCTGTGTTCTGAGCGATGGGGTTCTACTACTGCTTGGTAGTTCTGTCCCCTCAGACCTATGGCTGCTCTACACCATATTAACATTTCACTCATTGGGGGTATTACAATGGGGTTCGAGTCTGTGACCCGTACATTACCGATTTCACCATCTGTAAGCTTCGCTTGCTGCTGGCACATCAGGGCCCGGATCTCCCTCTGGATCACTCCCTTCTGCTTTGGCTTGGCAACTTCAGCGAGCTGTTGGAGCAAAAACACAACTTCTCCCAGACAGTTACTGATAATGTTAGTACCTAATATCACATTTAAGCCATTCTCCTCATTTACAGTCTTTACCACTAAAAGTCCCTGATCCTTCAGCTCCACCCTGCCCACTTTTACGTTTACGTTTTTGGCTCCAATTACTTCAACAGGGAGACCATTGGTAGCGTACACTGTCAAGTCAGGGCTCGGGGGCTGGAGACTGTCCATGGACCAAAATTTATTGTAAAGGACGTCAGGTATGATGGTCACCTGAGATCCCGTGTCCAGCAGTGCAGGAATTGCAATCCCGTCCAGAATCATGGACAGGTAGGGCCGTCCACCCACGAACCTGCGGTTCCAGTCCAAGGGGCCTGATGAGTCTACTCCTGGGTGTTGGCCCTCTGACCCAGGATCGGCTAGTTTAAAGATAGCAAATAAACTCAGAACTCAACTTCAGTAGAGTGATGATTTTTAATCGTGTCCACAGTAATAACAGAAACGTTTCGGTCCTGAACTTGGACCTTCATCAGTCACATGGACTACTGTGAGTAGGTGGACCCAGCAAAAAGAGGGGCTATGCCCGGAATATCAGGTTTAAATTCTGTTCGATATAGGTGATCAAATATGGCAGCGGTTACCTGGGGGGTCCCGGTGGAGCAAAAATGTGCCTGCGGTGGACTAGCGGCGGATACCGCGTCCACCGCAGGCACATTTTTGCTCCACCGGGACCCCCCAGGTAACCGCTGCCATATTTGATCACCTATATCGAACAGAATTTAAACCTGATATTCCGGGCATAGCCCCTCTTTTTGCTGGGTCCACCTACTCACAGTAGTCCATGTGACTGATGAAGGTCCAAGTTCAGGACCGAAACATTTCTGTTATTACTGTGGACACGATTAAAAATCATCACTCTACTGAAGTTGAGTTCTGAGTTTATTTGCTATATTTATATGGTGTGGGAACCTACTCAGATACTCCTATACGGCTGTGCACATGATTATTCACTTCGGCTAGTTTAAAGGACATTGCTGAGCCATATGACCTTTTTGATTGCAGCGGTAGCAGATGATCTCCCGCCGAGGATGATGTTGATCAGGAGTCGCTCCTGGGGGTGGCGTGGTCCTCCTCCGGTGTGGCGACGTCCTCCATTTCCTCCGGTTCATCCAAGGGACATCCTCCGGACAGTCGGCTAATAGGATCTTTCCTCCTTCCTCTTTCCGCAGTTGCAGGGCATCCATTACAGTGGCCAAGTTCTTAGTCAGCTGGCGCACTTCTGAGCGCAGACATTCCAACTCACTAGGGGGCTCCACCTGCATTGTAGCTTCTGCCACCTGCGGGGAAAAGGTGGGTACTGCCGGCTTTAGAGGGGCTTCACCCGGGTGATACTGATTTGCCACCTCAGGCTTTTCCAGGGGTCGCAGTCCCTTTATTGCCATGTCCTTTAGAGCATCAAAAGTGGCATCTGGATGATCCAAGGACCACCAGTTTACAGTCCTCCTTTCCTCTGGAGACCTCAGTCCCCGCACGAATTGCTCTTTTAACATTTGGCTCTCATCAATGGGACTTGTGGGGTTAGCCTGTTTGAGAGCTCGCAGGGCCCCCTGTAGTCGGCAGGCGTAGTCCCTGATACTGTCACCCGGTCCCTGGAAGCACTGATAAAATGCCATCCGGAGATCCGTTTCTGTGTGGTCCTCGAAGATGGCCTGTAGCTTTAAGAGTATCGCAGGTACCGACTCCTGGTCTGCAATGGGCCAAGTCTCTACTTCTCTCTCAGCCGCACCAGCTAACTGTCCTATTACCACAGCAGCTTTTTGCTTTTCAGTCATGGAGTACATATCCAAAATACTACATATCTTCCGTTTAAATCCTGGCAGGGTGTCTGGCTCGCCGCTGTACTGGGGGAGCCACTTCGCTCCAGGCATATATGGGAGGGTTAGCGGCATGAGCGGGACCACCGGGCCAGGTGAGGGGCCTGCACCCCCATCCTGCGGCACGACGCCAAGCGGTGGGCTATTGGGGCCTCCGGCGGGGGCCGCTCCGTCTGCCGGTTGCTGCGACATATTGGTGCCCCCTTGGTTAATCTGAGCCTACCTCTTTCACAGGCTGCAGCGTCGGAGGCACAGCGGTGGAGACAGGACCTTCGTAGCAGGCACAGCGGTGGAGACAGGACCTTCGTCGCTGGACTGTGATGTCAGAGCGTTCACTTCCTGTTTCACAGGACCTGCCGCCGCGTCAGAGTTGGGGGCGGGGCCAGGGAACCAGCGCGCACTTTCAGGTACGCCCCCCTTCTTCACCAGCGCCTGAGGGCGCGAATTTTGCGATAAAGATGGCGGTATTTTGGCGCCAAATGCAGCAAACAGTTCAATAGACACACAGGACTCACAATTGCAAGCTTTCGTATCCTGTTCGTGACGCCAAGTTGTTCCGACACGCACCACAATTGTGGATACCAAGGCTATGGGGTACTCGGAGCCGAGCCCATGGAAATCTATGGGAGTTGTCACTGGTAGCGGTGGCTCGGTCCGTGGCCCTGGCGGTCGTGCAATGGGGAATATTTACAGGGGATTTTAAGGATAGGTAGTTCGTGACGCCACCTGCGGTTTCTGGTAAATTGTACCAGCGCTGCTCTAAGGACTTTCACAGGGGATGTTATGGGGCAGCTTGGTAGTAAGTCTCCCACAGGTGAGACGGGTCCCTGGAAGTCTATGGTGATGATGGTGATGCAGGGTGTAGTAAGAATTCAGTCAAACACAATGCAGCTTCTTTTCATACCTTTTACTGATGCTGGTTCAAGCAGATCCCGGGGAGCTGGTCGGGGTGGAGAATGCACATTCGGGTAACCACTGAGCAGGTTAGAGGCCTCCTTTACTTCGAATGTAGGTGAGTCCAACTTGCCTGAAGCGAAGTTAACTCTGAATCTCCAGCTTTCTCAATAGCTGTACTGCCCGGCCAACGTTGTGGTGGAAACTTCTAAGTGGAGAAAACTAAGTCTATATTTGCTGATCAGGCTAGACTCCTGTTTCCCCTGTCTCCGGTTACGTATTGACACTTAGGGCTGCTCTCTGCGACCTGTAGTCCAGATGCCTCCAGTGTTCTTGTTACTAAGCTTGAAACTGTAGCAACGCTTCGGACCCCGGTGTCCGGCAATTTAGTGCAGGCAATCCAATACCTGTAGCACTTCTCTAACTTCTCCACTGCGCCCTTCGCCCTGCTTCTGCTCTTTGCATAAGCACTTGTAGCTTTCGATGGAAATAGTCAGCTTTCTCCCGAGCTCGCTGAGCAGATCTCAGTTTCCTCCTTGTTTCAGCTTCTACTGAGGTACTGATTAAGGGTAGCTCTGACTAGGCTAGGATGATGCACTTCACCCGTACTAGCCTCCACTTCTTTGTCAGGTGAGCTACGCTAGCGCTGCGAGGATTCAGTCCTCTCTCCTAGTCCAGACTGAACTGGCACAGAACTGCACTGTCTGAAGACAGGAAACTATCTGACTGATCTGAGCTCTTCTCAGACAGGAAACAGACTGACTCTGCTACGTGTCACCACATCCTATACCCCTAGTGGGTGTGTCTGAAATTGTAAGTGAAGTGCATGAATAGCAAGCTTTTGTGGTTACCTTCCTGTGCATTCTCCTGGATTTTATGTGTGTGCCTGCGTAGCTGGGCTACACACACATATATGTGCAATATTACTGGTGTTATTAGTCCCACTTTTCTTGTGTGTTTGCTCTAACTATGTGACAGTCGCACATCACAGGACAGATGAGAATATTCTGCTCTATGCAACAGTCGAACATCACAGGACAGATGAGAATATTCTGCTCTGTGTAACAGCCGTACATCACAGGACAGATGAGAATATTCTGCACTATGTAACAGCCGCACATCACAGGACAGATGAGAATATTCTGCACTATGTGACAGTCGCACATTGAAGGACAGATGAGAACATTCTGCTCTATGCAACAGTCGAACATCACAGGACAGATGAGAATATTCTGCTCTGTGTAACAGCCGCACATCACAGGACAGATGAGAATATTCTGCACTATGTAACAGTCGCACATTACAGGACAGATGGGAATATTCTGCTCTGTGTAACAGCCGCATATCACAGGACACATGAGAATATTCTGCACTATGTAACAGTCGAACATCACAGGACAGATGAGAATATTCTGCACTATGTAACAGTCGAACATCACAGGACAGATGAGAATATTCTGCACTATGTAACAGTTGCACATCACAGGACAGATGAGAATATTCTGCACTATGTAACAGTTGCACATCACAGGACAGATGAGAATATTCTGCACTATGTGACAGTCGCACATCACAGGACTGATGAGAATATTCTGCACTATGTGACAGTCGCACATCACAGGACAGATGAGAATATTCTATTCTATGTAACAGCCGCACATCACAGGACAGATGAGAATATTCTGCACTATGTAACAGTCGCACTTCGCAGGACAGATGAGAATATTCTGTTCTATGTAACGGCTGCACATCACAGGTCAGATGAGAATATTCTGCACTATGTAACAGCAGCACATCACAGGACAGATGAGAATATTCTGCACTATGTAACAGTCGCACATCCCAGGACAGATGAGATTATTCTGCACTATGTAACAGCAGCACATCACAGGAAGATGAGAATATTCTGTTCTATGTAATGCCGCACATCACAGGACAGATGAGAATGTTCTGCAGTATGTAACAGTTGCACATCACAGTACAGATGAGAATATTCTGCACTATGTGACAGTCGCACATCACAGGACAGATGAGATTATTCTGGACTATTGACAGTCGCACATCACAGGACAGATGAGAATATTCTGCACTATGTGACAGTCGCACATCACAGGACAGATGAGAATATTCTATTCTATGTAACAGCCGCACATCACAGGACAGATGAGAATATTCTGAAGTATGTAACAGTCGCACATTGCAGGACAGATGAGAATATTCTGTTCTATGTAACGGCCGCACATCACAGGACAGATGAGAATATTCTGCACTATGTAACAGTCGCACATCGCAGGACAGATGAGAATATTCTGTTCTATGTAACGGCAGCACATCACAGGACAGATGAGAATATTCTGCACTATGTAACAGTCGCACATTACAGGACAGATGAGAATATTCTGCTCTATGCAACAGTCGAACATCACAGGACAGATGAGAATATTCTGCTCTGTGTAACAGCCATACATCACAGGACAGATGAGAATATTCTGCACTATGTAACAGCCGCACATCACAGGACAGATGAGAATATTCTACACTATGTGACAGTCGCACATCACAGGACAGATGAGAATATTCTGCACTATGTGACAGTCGCACATCACAGGACAGATGAGAATATTCTATTCTATGTAACAGCCGCACATCACAGGACAGATGAGAATATTCTGAAGTATGTAACAGTCGCACATCGCAGGACAGATGAGAAATTCTGTTCTATGTAACGGCCGCACATCACAGGACGATGAGAATATTCTGCACTATGTAACAGTCGCACATTGAAGGACAGATGAGAACATTCTGCTCTATGCAACAGTCGAACATCACAGGACAGATGAGAATATTCTGCTCTGTGTAACAGCCGCACATCACAGGACAGATGAGAATATTCTGCACTATGTAACAGTCGCACATTACAGGACAGATAGGAATATTCTGCTCTGTGTAACAGCCGCATATCACAGGACAGATGAGAATATTCTGCACTATGTAACAGTCGAACATCACAGGACAGATGAGAATATTCTGCACTATGTAACAGTCGACATCACAGGACAGATGAGAATATTCTGCACTATGTAACAGTCGCACATTACAGGACAGATGGGAATATTCTGCTCTGTGTAACAGCCGCATATCACAGGACAGATGAGAATATTCTGAAGTATGTAACAGTCGCACATCGCAGGACAGATGAGAATATTCTGTTCTATGTAACGGCCGCACATCACAGGACAGATGAGAATATTCTGCACTATGTAACAGTCGCACATTGAAGGACAGATGAGAACATTCTGCTGTATCAACAGTCGAACATCACAGGACAGATGAGAATATTCTGCTCTGTGTAACAGCCGTACATCACAGGACAGATGAAAATATTCATGCTCTAATGTAACAGTCGCACATTACAGGACAGATGAGAATATTCTGCTCTGCGTAACAGCCCATATCACAGGACAGATGAGAATATTCTGCTCTATGTAACAGTTACACATCACAGGACAGATGAGAATATCTGCACTATGTAACAGTTGCACATCACAGGACAGATGAGAATATTCTGCGCTATGTAACAGTTGCACATCACAGGACAGATGAGAATATTCTGCACTATGTAACAGTTGCACATCACAGGACAGATGAGAATATTCTGCACTATGTGACAGTCGCACATCACAGGACTGATGAGAATGTTCTGCACTATGTGACAGTCGCACATCACAGGACAGATGAGAATATTCTATTCTATGTAACAGCCGCACATCACAGGACAGATGAGAATATTCTGCACTATGTAACAGTCGCACTTCGCAGGACAGATGAGAATATTCTGTTCTATGTAACAGCCGCACATCACAGGACAGATGAGAATATTCTGCACTATGTAACAGCCGCACATCACAGGACAGATGAGAATATTCTGCAGTATGTAACAGTCGCACATCGCAGGACAGATGAGAATATTCTGCACTATGTAACAGCCGCACATCACAGGACAGATGAGAATATTCTGCACTATGTAACAGCCGCACATCACAGGACAGATGAGAATATTCTGCACTATGTAGCAGCCGCACATCACAGGACAGATGAGAATATTCTGCTCTATGTAACGGTCGCACATCACAGGACAGATGAGAATATTCTGCACTATGTAACAGTCGCACATCGCAGGACAGATGAGAATATTCTGTTCTATGTAACAGCCGCACAACACAGGACAGAGACTGTTGTGAATGGGTTTGAGATGAGTTCTGAGCAGAGGCTCCCTCTGGTGGTTACAAGCGGTACTAGTGAGGATTGTGAGGACTGGGAATCAGGTGTTACTGATTGGTCTTATATAAGGGAGTAATTTTCCCATCAGGGTTGCCGGTGATCAATTGTTCTGGTCTGAATCCTTCTTTCCAGTTTCCCTTGTAGCCTGCTGTGTCGTGTCTGCATCTCCTGCTATCAAATAAGACAATTTCTTATTTTGTGTTTTTGCTATATTTTTGCATTTGGTCCTGCACTTCTGTGGGGGCCTTCAGGGTCCCCTCCGGGGGCTTTTGCCCTCTCAGTTTAGTCCAGCCACTGTGTTTTGTACTTTTGCTTTTTCCAGTTTTTTCAGTGGCTGCTGTTTTTGTTACACCAGAGAACTAATTTT
>JARQOD010012493.1:0-19418 GCA_033576555.1 Oophaga sylvatica | reverse complement strand
TTCGATGACCCACCCCCACCCCGCATGGTCGTTTTTTGGCCCAAACGAAACCCACTTTGGTGAAAGCGGCGATTTTAAAATTTTGCGACCTGTTTCGCTCAACCTACAAACCTGTCAAAATCCACAATAGACTACCTCAAAGGGGCACAAGCTAAAGGGGTTTTACAAGGCCCCAGAGTCCTTTTTTTCAACATTTTGAAAAATTTGCGGGACCTCAAAAGAGCACACATGCAAGAACCCCCAGAATTTCACGAACAAAGAATTTTCCAAGGTAGAATGGATAAAATCCCCAAAAAAAATTTGAAAGACTTTGGCTGCTAAAAAAAACTTTACAAGCTGGACCTTTCAAATGGGATGCTACAGGTCTAAACATGAAAAAACCTTATTACCAGACGTGATAAAAGACAAAACACAGTCATACCCCACACTTTCACGTGTAATTAGATTACAGCTTTAAAATAGGTTTTTGGGTCTTTTGGCTGTTTTTTTCTTTTAATCACTGTAGGATTAATTTTAGCGTGAGTATTATTTGGGTTTTCTACGTCATTATTTTTAAAATGTTATTTTTTTTTGCTTTTTGACAATTTTTGTTTAAAAATTATTTTTTGCCATAATTTTGATTTGACTTTTTTTAAATTTTTTTAAACATTAAAATTGATTTTCCATCGGGTCTCCTGTCTTTCCCCACTCTGGTAAAAGGGGTTTTTTTTCACTTTTCCGGATGGTCGCCATTCATTTTTTTGGGCTTTTGGGTATCTTTTTTTTATCAAAAGTACAAATTCTCAAGCAATTTAAATTTTTTGAATTATTTTTTTTTAAAGTTGCACCCCAATTTTCCTTTTTTATTTTTTGGGTACTAAATGCAGCGGCTCAAATTTTGCAGATCCATTTCTTTTTGAATTTTAAAAATGTAAAATAAAAATAATTTTTTTTTTTTCCCCCCCCAAAAAAAATGTTCATCTTTAACTTCAGGGTTTTAGAATCTTTTTATCTTCACTTCCCTTAACTTTTCCAAAAAAAATTTTTAAAAGGGGGGCCCAAAAATTTTAAGCCCTGTGGGGGGTTTTTAAAACTAAAGGCCATTTCCCTTAACCTGTTCGAGAAATGGTTATTTAAACCCCCCTTTAAGACCGAATTTTTTTTTTTGTCCCCTTTTCCCAACCAAATATTTTTAATTTTTTTTGGGAAAAAAGGGCCATTTTAGGACTTGTTTTTTTTGGGCAGTTGTCGAGTTGTACTTTGAATACCCCATTGGTTCAACTATTTGAGTGGAAAGGGAAAAAAAAATTTCCCAAAAAGGAGGGGTGAAATTGCAAAAAAGGAATCCAAATTTTTTTTTTTTTTTTTTTACCTTTTCCAAAATTTAAAAAATACTTGCCTTATGATTCCCCCGTCATTACATTTAGACACCAACAGTTAGGTTTTTTTTATTTAAGGGTGAAAAACAATTAAAAGTTGCTACAGAAAAAATTGGCCTTTTTCCCCGGTCCGTACTCTCCTTTTTTTGTGATCGGGCGGGAGGGGGCTTATTTTTGTGCGTGCCATCTGTTTTTTTAAGAACCTTTTGGTGTGGCACTTTTTTCATTTAATCAATTTGCGGCACCAAAAACATTTTCTGGCTTTTTACTTTTTTTTTTTTCCCCCCGCCATTTACGAGGGTTTATCCTTTTTTTTATTGATAATGGGGGGTTCTAAAAGCGACAATACCAAATAGGTTTTGTTTTTTTTTTGTTTTTCCCTTTAAGGGGGAAAAAAGGGGGGGGATTTGAACTTTTTTTTTTTATTTTTTAATATTTTTTAAAAACTTTTTTTTTTTACTTTTTGCATCTTAATACCCCATGAAACTAAACGCTTTTCTATCGGGCCTGCTCATGCAGGCAAATTAGAACGTATGTACAGAAATACTCACTTCTTTGAGCCCGACCAACGGGGGTATAAAACCAAAGCTGTGGGGACCTCTGATTGTCTTAATAGGAATTTTCGGATTTTGTCCCCCCAAAATGATTTTGAATTTCGACCAATTTTTGAAAATTTGTCTGAAGGAATTTCTACCTCTTCCCAAGCATTGGAGTTTCCCGAATTTGCAAAAACAATTTAATCTGATCTATTCGGAACCGAAAAGAAAATTGTCATCTCTAGTTTTCTTGACAACCCATATTGACCGCGATCACGTGATGTGGCACCGATGGGGGGGGTTTATGCCGTGATTCCAGAAGGCAAGTTAAAGATTTGCCATTGATGTAAACCCCGCATACAGTTGCGACTTTTAGGGAATTTTTTATACTTTTGAAAAAGTTAATATTTTTTGGAAGATTTTCCCGGATTTTCCCCCATTTCTTCCCCGTGTTTAACCCCCGGGGCCTACGGCCCTATTTTTGATCTTCTGGGGTGACTGATTTTTTTTTTCATTTTTTTTTTCATTTTTTTTGAGTTGTTTAAACATCATCCTTCGCTCCCCCACGACTACACTTTTGTGTGTTCTTGTAACAATGATTTTGGGTAGTAGGAAAAGTCAATATTTGGGGGAAAATGATAGAAAAGATAGAAGACAACAGACGAAAAAGCCGACAGACAGACAACCCAAAAATAGATAGATAATAATAAAAGATATCAAAAAACAGATGTTAAAAACCTTTAAATTTAAATCCCCCTTTTTTTCCCGCGGGGGCCACACCCCAGTTAGAACGGACATAATGACATTTAAATGGGCCTCGCTGAACTCCCCTAACAAAATAAGGGCTGTAATTTTTGGGGAACTATTCCAGCACTTTCTTTTTGGCCTTTTAAAAAAAGCAAACATATTGACCTTCATTCTTCCCCGTATAACACCATTTTAATCTGTTTCCCAAAATTTTTTAACCCTTTCCCCCTTTCCCTTGAAAAAGGGGAACATCATCTATTGGTTACAGATAGTGGGGTTTTTTTCGGAAAACCCCGACAAGCGACAACACAGTACATAAAAAAAAAAGGTGGTGCCAGGAAAGAAAAAAACCCAGGCACCAATAAGAATTTTTCAAAGCCAAAATGCGAAATTTTTCAATTACATCGAAATTACTTAAATCACTTCATCGCGTTGACAGCCTTTTGGCATATTCACCTTGACGAGCGGAGGGGTGAATGTAACGTGGATCTATCAAATTGAAATACATGAAAACACTGTATTACACTGCGGCACATTTATTAGCAAACTTTACAATATCTTCTTTTTATCTCAGTCTCCACATCCCCTACATTTATGGTTTACACTTTTCTGAAGATGCAAACCCTTCTCCCCAAATATGTAATCCCCAGCCGTGTACAAGACACTTTGCAGACTTCATTCATTCATTGCAAAAATAAACAAATTTTCAAGCAGGAAAAAAAAAAAACCAATTTTAAGACAGAAGGCCATAAAAACGGGAAAAACATCAATGAAACAATAGGTTTTCTATGCATTACCTCACAAAATAAAAACACGGGAGAAAGGGGTTACGCTTTTCTTTTGTCACCCTCATTTTTGCCTTTCCTTCGCAGACTTTTTTTTTTATCAGCCGTTCCCTCTCTTTGCAGACGGATCAAAATTTTTCCCCTTTTGCAAACCTAAACTCAGTGTTGATGTACCATTCCCTATGCCACCTATGGGGGTGTGCAGCATTTGCTTTTTTTTTTTTTTTTCCCTTCTGTCTCTCCTCTTCCCCTTTAGCTCAGTCTCTCCTTTCCCCCTCCTTCTCTCTCTTTTCTCTTCCTTTTTTTCCCCCTCTCCCTTGCAGCAATTCAAGTTCCCACACAGTCATAGAAAATTATTCATTAATCATTACGCCTTGCAGAAACGTAATGGCTGCTATACAAAACCCCCTTCCACATAAGCCCCCATTCCTTTATCATTAGAATGCAGGGCTTATTGTCTGTAGGTCTGACGTCAAAGAGCCACAGAGAGCAAAGGAGAAAATGCCCGGGGTTGGTTGTGTGCTGGGGGTGATGGAGGATGCTCCATCTGATCAATCCTTCCACCTAACAATATGCAGAAGGGATGCCACTGAAAGCCGGGGATTTACTTAGCGGTCCAGAGACCACACCGGAATTTAATTTTAAAACCCTTTTATTAACTAGTCAGGGGCTATTTTATATTGGGGTTCTCTTATTAATTGATTACCTCCCTTTCAGATAAGATTTCTGTGCAGACAACTTGCTAAATCACATTTTGGGAGAATTTTACTTAATTTGGGAAATTAAAAATCGATAGATAAAGAGATAGGATTATTTATCTTCGATGCAACTACACCACATTTTTTCACATTGAGCACGACAAATGAAAAAAACCTTTTACATTTTTTAATTTCTCCTCTCCATTGCTTAAATAGCAATCAAAGAATTTGGGACCTTGGAGTTTTAAATTTAGTTAGGTCCAAGTGGGTTTTATCAGAGAGATATCACTGGGGGGTGTACTTCTTCCCGTATGAATTGCACCTATGACACCCACTTGGACCCTAACAACATTTTTTCATTAGGTGCCAATACTTTGATTTCAAAACTCCGAACAAGAGGCAAAATTAAAAACAAACTAAAATTTTTTTTATTCTGTCTTTCAGCCAGTTTACCCGGGTGTCCTGTTCAACATGAAAAGTTTGATGAAAGGCCTGTGACCAGGTAAAAAGGCCTTTTTTTCTCTCATTTTATTCCCAGTGCCCCACTGAGTATTCTGTTTTTTTTTTTTCGAACCCTCCAAAAAGTTCAGAGAAGGGTTTTTATTTAGTGCTAATTTTTATGGTCTTTACAACAGGGTGGGCTCACCGAATAAAATTCAAAGCAGTCTATAGACACCTCCAGAAAATCTGGAGTCAGCCCGTATGTAAAACACCATTAAAAAAGGCCCCAAACTTAAAGGGAAAACCCGTCATCAGGAATTTTGCTGAGTAACCTACAGAATTGTCAGGTTTGGGGCTGTTATACTGATTAAAATGATACCTGGTGATGAAATCTGTCTTGTGTTGTTGTTTTAATCTTATTTTCAGTTTTGAGTTAAAAGACATGCTCAGCTCCGGTGCGCTGTGGGGGTCTTCATGTGGTGCCTGCTTAGGTATTCATCTGTATGGCTTCTGATAGATCATGATCCCTCATGACCTGCCCCCTTTTTACATAATGAATAATTTTATATATATTGAGAAAAAAAAAGTCACCTGCAGCAACAGGCGCGACTGCACTGCAGCCTGATCGCATGTGTAATGTGCAGTTAATTTTTTATTTGCTAATAATAAATTCAAAAAAAAAAATGTCTCAAAATGGTGCCTGCCCGCTCTTTCACGGGGAATGGTATCGGCGATCCGATAGTTGCACTGCGCAGTGCCACCGCACCATCTTGTAGAGGAAAAAAAATTGCGTCCTACAAGATGATGCAGCCGAACCTGCACATTTGCATCTATCGAACCCCCGATAGCTGCTACTGTGCATGTGCCACCAATGCCATCTTGGAAGGGGCAAGGGAGATGTTGAAATAACCCCTTCCTGACCAGGGGCTTTTTTGGTTTTGCGTTTCATTTTCGCTCCCCTACTTCTCAGAACCATAACTTTTTTAATTTTCAGTCAATGTGGCCGTTGAGGGCTTGTTTTTTGCGGACAAGTTGTATTTTTGAACGACACCATTGGTTTTACCATATTGTGCACTAAAAAAACGGGGAAAACAATTCCAAGGCGGTGAAATTGCAAAAAAAGTGGAATCCCACACTTGTTTTTTGTTTGGTGTTTTACTAGGTTCACTAAATGCTAAAACTGACCTGCCATTATGATTCTCCAGGTTCAAGTTCATAGCACCAAACAGTATAGGTCTTTTTATCTAAGTGGTGAAATAAAATTCCAAACTTTGTTAAAAAAAGCGCCATTTTCCGAGACCCGTAGCGTCTCCACTTTTCATGATCTCATGTTGTGTGAGGGTTTATTTTTTGTGCCCAAGCTAACAATTTTTAATGAAAGCCCTTTGTGCAGATAAGATCTTTTTATCGCCCTTATGCATTTTAATGCAATGTCGTGGCGGCCAAAAAAAAACGTAATTCTGGCGTTTTGACGCTGCGCCATTTAGCAATTAGGTTAATCCTTTTTTATTGATAAATTGGGCAATTCTGAACACGACGATACCAAATAGTGTATGTTTGTTTTTTTATTGTTTTTATTGAATGGGCGAAAGGGGTGATTTGAACTTTTATTTTTTTTATATTTTTAAAACTTTTTTTTTTACCTGGGCATGCTTCAAAGTCTCCATGGGAGATAGAAGCTGCCATAACCCATTGGCTCTGCTACATACAGCGATGATAACATTGGTCTCTAAGTAGTAGAATTATTCACTTGGTATGAGCGCCGACCACCGGTGGCGTCACAGCAAGCCAGCAGTGACAACCATAGAGGTCTCCAGGAGCCTCTGGTTGTCATGCCTACAAACCGGTGACCCGTGATCACGTGACGGGGTCACCGGTGATGGAAGCACGTGTTAAATGCCGCTGTCAGCGTTTGACAGCAGCATTTAATGGGTTAATAGCCGCGGGGGGATCACGATTTCACCCGCAGCTATTCAGGGCACATGTCAGCAGTTCAAAAACAGCTAATATGTCCCGGGAAAAGATGTGGACTCACCGCCGGAGCCCAAATCGAAGGGAGGGAGTCCGACGTCAGCGTACTATTACGCCTGACGTCGGAAAGGGGTTAATAATTTAGAGCAGGGTTGGGAACCTTTATCTGGATTTGGCCATTTGGATATTCATCATTCGGAGGCTTGAAAATTGCCCTGTTGGTCAAAATATAGCTCACCCCTGATGTGACGGCTGGAGCTGCTTCTCTTTGGTGAGGTGTGATGTAGGTGATGTTGATTATGTTACTTCTCTACTGCTTTTCCAGATTTGCATTAGTCTGGTGCACAGGTGACTCTTTGTGATGAAAGTTTTGTAAAGAATTCACAGCAGTAAGTCATACTGAATAAAGAAGATGTATATTAGGGCTCATACTCACTGGCTGGAAAAAATCTGTTCCGTTTTCTGCAGGAAAAAAAAGGTACATTTGTTGTAAAAAGGCATGCGATTTTGATGCGATTTTAAATCGACCATGCGTTTTCCATCAGTTTTCTATCAGTTTTCCATCTGTATGCAATGCGATTTTAACATGAAGTTTATCATAGAGCAGTTATCTCTATGTAAAAGTCATGTAAAAATCACATTGTAAAAAAAAATGTACACAAAAAACAAATAATTATATATATATAAATATAGGTCATACACTTCTACATAGTATAATAGCCGCTAATTCATCCCCGGTATACGTAAAATCACACTGACAGCTTTAATAAAGAATAGAAACAATACATATACACACATAGAATACATATATTAAATGTTATATATTATATGTAATTGTGACATATAATACATATATTTATAGTTCCTAGACTTCTACATACTGTAATAGCTGCTAATTCAATTGACGGCTTTTGTGAAATCAGAAAAGCCGACATGAAATGATACATTGTTTAGACACAGTTAACCATGTCATTTTCATGTATTTTGATATATGTTTTTAACTTACAATTACATAAGTGTATATGTGCAAAAATTCAGACATGTAGGGGTTAATTAAAGGTGTAAATTCGTTGAAAAAAAATGCTTGGCTCCCGCTGTATTTTCTCCACCAGACAGACAAAGCAAGCGAGTGGGGCAGATAATAATAGCCTAGGGAGGGTACATTTTTTTTGTGCCCCCCCCTGGTACTAACATCTGCCCCCAGACACCCAGAAAGGGCAAATCTCTAATTAGATTTGCCCTTCTGGCACTTTGCCCGTCTTTCCCATTGCCCTGTAGCGGTGGCGAATGGGTTAATAAGGGGTTTACAGCCACCTTGCAATTGAAAGGTGACTGTAAGCCAGGTTAATAATTGAGAGCTGTCAATTAGACAACTATCAATTATTAATCCTATTGAAGTAAATAAAAAAACACACACACTTTAAGAAAAATAATTTTAATGAAATAAAAACACATTTTTTTGACCATCTTTATCCGTGCAAAGCCCTTGATCTCCTAAAATAAATATAAAATAATAAAACAACATTATTCTTACCTATCTGGCGATCTGTCACGTCCCACGAGTAATCCTTCACAAAGGGTTAGCTAGCAATCAGCTAAGCAGCGCAACTAATGCTGCGTGCTCAGCTGATAGCTCCTGAATGAATGAGCTTATCTCCTGCCGACAGGAGAGGATGTGATTAATGAATGAAGCTTAATTGATTGTGTCCCACTTTCACCTTAGGTCAGGTCACTGAAGTGAAAGTGCCAATAAATCAATTAAGCTTCATTCATTCATCTCTTCCTCTCCTTTCGCTGGGAGAGTAAGTTATTCATTCAGGGGGTTACAGCTCGGAGACAGCATTTATCTCTCTGCTAACTGTAACCTGTTAACCCTTTCTGATGGATTACACCGTGGGACCTGACTGTACATCGGATTGGTAAGAATAATTTTGCTTTTTTATTTTATTTTTATTACAGGAAATGGTTTTAGCAGGAAAATAAAATATGGTCAAAAACTGTGTGATTAATTCATTAAACTTCTTTTTTATTAAACTGGTGTGTTTTGATTTTTCTTTCATACAATAGGATTAATAATTGATAGTTGTCTAATTGACAGCTCTCAATTATTAACCTGGCTTACAGTCACCTTTCAATTGCAAGGGGCTGTAACCCCTTTATTAACCCATTCGCCACCGCTACAGGGCAATGGGAATAGACGGGCAAAGTGCCAGAAAGGGCAAATCTAATTAGAGATTGCCCTTTCTGGGTGTCTGGGGCAGATGTTAGTAGCCAGGGGGGGCACAAAAAAAATGTACCCTCCTAGTAGTGTTGAGCATTCCGATACCGCAAGTATCGGGTATCGGCCGATATTCGCGTTATCGGAATTCCGATACTTAATTCCGATACTTTTTCCATATCGTATACCGAATCGGAAGTTCCCATAATTCTTTGAGACAGCAATGTGATTTTAGTCAGCCAATGAGGAATCCTACGAAGTGTGGGCACATCCTGTAATGCTGCGGTCATCTTAACTAATGGCATGGCTGTGATTGGCTGCTGAAATGATGTCAGAATGCACTATAAAAGGCCCGCCGCCATTTTAGCGTCACTGTGCTGTGAACTCAGTAAGGGACAGAACGCTACTCTGCTCACTCTGAGGGACAGTTAGAATATTGCGATTTTGTGTACTACTGTGCTTGAGGCAGGCTAGTTTACCAACCGCTGTGTAAAGCTTCATTTTGCCAGTGTTGTTTTAACAGCTCTGTGCAAGGTGTGTGTGTGACAGTGCAGGTGACGCTGCAGTTTGCTCTGCATCCACCGCTGTTTGTAGGCATCTGCACGTGTCACTGACTCTTTTTTTTTTTTTTTTTTTTTTTATTTTGTGGAATTGGTGCAGCTCCATTATATTACAAAAAAAAATCAAATCTATTAGTGTGACGTGCTTCCATCCGTATACAATACATTGGTTGCAAACACTATAGAACTACACAAAGGAGCTTTTCACAGATTGTGGACAGTTGTGTTTCAGTGTTCACTTCAGTCTGTGTTTTTTACTTTTTTTAGTGCAGATCACGCTCCAGTTACATGTTCAAGCACTGCTGCTTGTACTCTGCTGAGCGTGTCTCAGTGTTCTCATCCTTTTCATTTATCTCCAATTGGTTCTGCTACATTCCATTTAAAATAAATGTAATCTATTAGACTAATAGATTAGATTTATTTTAAATGGAATGTTAGCAGAACCAATTGGAGATAAATGAAAAGGATGAGCCACTGAGACACGCTCAGCAGAGTACAAGCAGCAGTGCTTGAACAAGTAACTGGAGCGTGATCTGCACTCAAAAAAGTAAAAAACACAGACTGAAGTGAACACTGAAAAAACAACTGTCCACAATCTGTGAAAAGCTCCTTTCTGTACTTCTATAGTGTTTGCAACCAATGTATTGTATACGGATGGAAGCGCGTCACACTAATACTATTAGTGTGACGCGCTTCCATCCGTATACAATACATTGGTTGCAAACACTATAGAAGTACAGAAAGGAGCTTTTCACAGATTGTGGACAGTTGTGTTTCAGTGTTCACTTCAGTCTGTTTTTTTACTTTTTTGAGTGCAGATCACGCTCCAGTTACTTGTTCAAGCACTGCTGCTTGTACTCTGCTGAGCGTGTCTCAGTGGCTCATCCTAATAGTATTAGTGTGACGCGCTTCCATCCGTATACAATACATTGGGTTTCAAACACTATAGAAGTACAGAAAAGGACTTTTCACAGATTGTGGACAGTTGTGTTTTCAGTGTTCACTTCAGTCTGTGTTTTTTACTTTTTTGAGTGCAGATCACGCTCCAGTTACTTGTTCAAGCACTGCTGCTTGTACTCTGCTGAGCGTGTCTCAGTGGCTCATCCTAATAGTATTAGTGTGACGCGCTTCCATCCGTATACAATACATTGGTTGCAAACACTATAGAAGTACAGAAAGGAGCTTTTCACAGATTGTGGACAGTTGTGTTTCAGTGTTCACTTCAGTCTGTGTTTTTTACTTTTTTTAGTGCAGATCACGCTCCAGTTACATGTTCAAGCACTGCTGCTTGTACTCTGCTGAGCGTGTCTCAGTGGCTCATCCTAATAGTATTAGTGTGACGCGCTTCCATCCGTATACAATACATTGGTTGCAAACACTATAGAAGTACAGAAAGGAGCTTTCACAGAATTGTGGACAGTTGTGTTTCAGTGTTCACTTCAGTCTGTGTTTTTTACTTTTTGAGTGCAGATCACGCTCCAGTTACTTGTTCAAGCACTGCTGCTTGTACTCTGCTGAGCGTGTCTCAGTGGCTCATCCTAATAGTATTAGTGTGACGCGCTTCCATCCGTATACAATACATTGGTTGCAAACACTATAGAAGTACAGAAAGGAGCTTTTCCACAGATGTGGACAGTTGTGTTTCAGTGTTCACTTCAGTCTGTGTTTTTACTTTTTTTAGTGCAGATCACGCTCCAGTTACATGTTCAAGCACTGCTGCTTGTACTCTGCTGAGCGTGTCTCAGTGGCTCATCCTTTTCATTTATCTCCAATTGGTTCTGCTACATTCCATTTAAAATAATCTAATCTATTAGTGTGACGCGCTTCCATCCGTATACAATACATTGGTTGCAAACAATATAGAAGTACACAAACGGGCCTTTCACAAGCTACTGAACATGGGTTTTTAATTTTTAACTAAAATATGTATTTTTTCAAATGACACAAATATAAGTAATGTTGAAGAGGAATAGTCCTACATCCATTGTTTGCACAATATTACAGGTGTACATCATGTCCCTTAATCAACAATGTATTATTATATTTACTTGTATGCTTTTATTTAAAAGCCAAGAACACAGAAGGATAACCTTCGCACTGCAGCTGTTGTCAAAGTTCAACCCACATTTGCACTTCCAACATTGCAGCATTTGAGGCATGATGTGAGTTGGATTGGTAAAAGTTATGGAGTGAGAAGGTTCACCATCAGTACCCTATAGCATAAGTATGCTTTTGTGTTAGACATGTGGATATCTGCCATAATATGTCACAATTATTTAGTTACAGATTTGTTACCAACACTAATCATTGAATGGTTTAAATTTGACGTTTCACTTGTTTACAGCTTAGAAATAAGGTGTAGCCTGATATCTATGTGTAGCACTAGCCACTTTAACATGTCATGTTTTTTTTAAACATGTGTAGCTAGGTAGCAGTATTTTTTGCCGGACACACAGCAGGGGAACAGCAGGCGTTACTGAACCCCACTATTACTATAGCTTGTGTATTGGTCTGTGGACACGACACTTCTGAGCAGCAACTGGCAGTGTTGTAGCCCAGGGAGTATAGCTCAGGTGGTAGAAAGATGAACATAACAGGAGACATGAAAAACGTTGTCAACCAGTTTAGTTAATCTGAAACCGGACAGGCAAATTCAGGCGAGATCCATGCCTAGTTCATTTTCAGAAAATAAGCCGTTGTACATTATCGTAGGATAGTCGCATGCAACGGTCTGTTAGTACACCACCTGCAGCAGTAAAGACGCGCTCCGATAATACACTGCCAGCAGATCAAGCCAGCACCTCCAATGCATACTGGCTAAGCTTGGCCATGTATCCAGCTTAGAGACACAAAACTTGAATGGGGAAGAGCCATCTGAGAGTACACTGAGAGGGCAAGACATGTAGTCTGTAACATCTTACGGAAATGTTGCCTCCTGCTGACTGGAGCCGTCTCGGATGGTGTAGACATTGGTGGCGCTGCCACAAAACTTCGACACATTTGGAACATACTGTCTTGCCCTGTGCAGAGGCGCTGCTTGTGCTCCCTCTTGTTGCCAGAGCTGTCTCCACTGCCTCGACGCACAGAGCTGCTTTGTAAATCAGTAGCAGCAGCAGTGCTCTTGGCTGGAATGGAGAACATTATGGATTGCACCAGTGTGTCTTGGTACTTCCGCATTTACGCTCCCGGTTCAACGGTGTGATGAGGCTTTGTAAGTTGTCCCGGTAGCGAGGGTCTAGGAGGGTGTACACCCAATAATCAGACGTGGTGTGAATGTGTTCGATGCGGCGGTCGTTTCTCAGCCACTGCAGCATGAAATCAACCATGTGCTGCAGACTCCCAACTGGCCAAGAAACGTTGTCCCCTGCAAGAGCGTCATCTCCGCCTGCTGTGCATCACCCCACCCTTGGTCTACATACTGACTAGAGCATTGTCTACCTCCCTCTGGAGCGAGTCTTCCTCCTCCATTGACTCCTCCTCACAAAGTCCCTTAAATAACATATAAAAAATTTACAAAATTTAAAACTCAAAATTTAAAAACTTTGTATCATAATTCTGTAACATCAGTTTATGGAAACACATAGCATTACAAAAGGATAGACAAAAAATGTACATTAGTGCTTTGTAAATACATTAAAAGTTTGTAATGGTTTATGAAAATATAGACAGCGACTCTGGAGTTCAATTGTTGATACAGCATGGTACTTTGAAAGTCCTCCAGCCCTTTGTGAAGAACCACGTTGCGCTGACTGTCCAGAAGGTATGGAATTTGTGACTCCTCATCCTCCTCACAAAGTCCTTCAAATACATATAAATTTACAAAATTTAAAACTCAAAAATTTAAAACTTTGTATCATAATTCTGTAACATCAGTTTATGGAAACACAATAGCATTACAAAAGGATAGACAAAAAATGTACATTATGTGCTTTGTAAATACATTAAAATTTGTAATGGTTATGAAAATATAGACAGCGACTCTGGAGGTTCAATTGTTGATACAGCATGGTACTTTGAAAGTCCTCCAGCCTTTGTGAAGAACCACGTTGCGCTGACTGTCCAGAAGGTGATGGAATTTGTGACTCCTCATCCTCCACCTTTCCAAAACCTCATGCCTTAGTGCTTGCAGTGTTTTTGAAGCAGGCAGATAAGGGGGACAGTCAGGCTGACTAGTGCATCATCTGCACTCGCCATCCGCGTTGACTCATCAAACGCACGCAAAACGTGGCAGATATCCTTCATAGAGTTATTCGCCACTCATTACACTGGCAGTGGCTGCCCATTCATTATAGGACCCAATTCTAATTACGGGTTCTCACCAACATACTCCCCACAGCGAGCACCCCCCTACATCCCCCCCTTTTTTTATATTTGGGCCAAACCCGATGCTGCACTCTGCAAACGCTTCGACTAAACCTCCCCTAACCCGCCCTCCCACTCCCAACTCAAGACTTCACCCGCGGGGCCCAACCCCCGGGAATTTTCTCTACCCCAAGAAATTAACTATCCGCAATTTGGAGGGTTTTTTGGCGCTCCCTCAAAACAATTTGTTCACAGTGGCCTTCACATTTCTAATCAAAGTCATTCATGGAAATTTCTGTGTTGTAGCCCATTCACTATCCCCATGATCCTCACTTCCTTAAAATGGCTGGACCTCATGTAAAAACACCTTGATAAAAACACCTGTTACTTTGATCTCCCCACCTCATTGTAATTGTAAGTTTCACCAGCAGGGGGGGCTATTTTGCTTAATTTTGTATTGTTAACTTTGTTACATGACTGTGTTTTAAACTGTTAAATGTAAACACTGCGGAATATTAGGCGCTATATAAATAAATAATATTTTTATCTTATTATAGAGGCCCACTCAGTAGTGGTGAAGGTGAACCCCCAAAATTTGGGAGTTGACTGCGCCTGTGCGCGATATCCTTTACTGTTGGCTCTGCTACACAACCGCTCCAACATATGTAACGAGGAATTCCCCTGGTGGGTAGTCACTATAATGCGATTTTTCTGAAGGTGAAATCTGCGTTGCAGAGCTGAAATAGCGATCTGGCCATGGGAACGTCGCAATGGGGCGCACTCTAGGCGGACCTTGTGCAGCAGTGCATCAAGATCCGGATGCCCCTCAAAAAACCCCCGCACGACCAATTTGGCAATAGAAGCATGGTATGTGAGTGAGGTTCCAAAGGCCCCCAGACTGACACCAGATTTGGGCCATTGTCACACACTCCCAAACCCTCCCTGAGATTCCCTTTTCCCAAAAACCCCAAACCGTCGCTTTTTGCTTTAGGGCTTTACAGAGTCCGCCTGTGTGGCTAAGACCCCAGGGAAAATAATTTTCGGGATGGCTGTTGACATTTGGCAGGGCGGGCCCATACGGTCGAAACGGTAAACTTCCGGGTCCTGTGGAGGTAGACCGGACGGCTCCTGCAGCGATGTTTGAGGAACTGGAATAGGAGGGGGAATAATGTTACAGACTTGTTTCCGCAATCCTTGGAGTTGCAGAACACGTACAGGCCACTCGCAAGATCAGTACCCGGTTTGCACAACATTGCCCCAAATGGGCAGTGAGGGAAAGGTATTGTCCCTGGCCAGGGGTTTGTTAAAACCCTCTTGTTGGTTTTTTTTTCAGTTTGCGGTCACATGACCTTTTTCCCTATTTATCTGGTCCCCCTTCTCCCCTTTGCTTGACTTCTTGTATTATCTACGTTAAGCTAGCCGGGTGTAGGTGCCTTAATCTGTGAGTTTTGCTTGATGTTGGATCAAAAAGTTTTTTTTTGTTTTTTTCCATGCTACAATTTAGTTAGGACTAGGAGGTGCCCCCCTTTTCCCCCAGTCCCTAGTTTGTAGGGGTTACTCCCTCGCAAATAAGGTCTTGTTCACACTAGATGAGGACTTTGGGGGCTGGGCGCAGGATAGGTTCCCGTTAATTGGTTTAGCTTTGTTGTTGTGGGACAGAATTCCCTTTTTCCTTACTGGTTGTAGCAGATCATAACATGGGGATGGGCCACGCACGGGGTAGGTGGACCTTGCACTGAGGGCTTTTATAGCGCATGTTTAATTTTTCCCTCAACAGCTTTTGCAGCCAGGGACGGGTTGCCGCTGAAATGAAAAAAGGGGTTGGCCCTTGTATTGTGGGTTGACAATGATATTCAGTTTCGGAAACTGTCTGTCTCCACCACCTGAATCACAGCATTTTAAGGGACAGGATTTTTCAATGCCAGCATTCAGAGCCTGTGCTCGGCATTTTTTCGGAGTATGGCCTCTTTTTTTTCCCCGCCTGTGCTACCCCTGGCTGTTTTTTGGCCTGGGAGTGTGAGGAAGACAGGGGAAATTTCTGCTTGTGGGGAATAACAGTTTGTCTCTGGACAAAAACTGCTCGCAGGTCCCAAAGGAGGTAAAGGAAACCGGTCTGCCCTAATCTCCCCCCCGTTTGTACCGTTGGGGCAATGTCTTCCTCTATCTTTCCTTCTATAAAACCTTTTCTTTTGGCCTCTCCAGCTTTAAACCCAAAGTAGGGTTTCCCCCAAAAAGCTCTCCCCCAGTGCAGACCCTCTACTTTCCCCTCCCTCATTTTATCTATCGGCCAAACCCGATTGTTTCGTCTGAAACGACTTTGCAAACCCTTGCATAATGTACCCCCCACTCCGACCCAAGACTTTCCTGCTCTAGCCAATCTCTGGATGCTTTTCCCCCAAGAAATTAGGACTATCCAAAATTTTGAAGGGTTTTTCAGGCGTCCTCAAAAAACACTTTTGGTTCAGAGCGGCCTATAACATTCAAAAATTTAAAAGTCATTCTTTGTATTCTGTGAAAGGGGTGTGTGTGTCTCTACCCCTTTCACTATCCCCAAATCCCTCAGCCCCTTAAGATGGCTGGAACTCTTGTTTTTGAACCATTGTATTTAAACACCTTTATTTTTGTATTCCCCTCTCATTGTACTTTGGGAAGCTGTCCGAGCGGGGGGGAATTTTTTTTGCTTAAATTATTGTATTTTTAAACGTTTTCTTTTTGACTTGTGTTCTAAAACTGCTAAACTTTTTAAAGCGCTGCGGAATATGATGGGGCTTTTATAAAAAAAAATATTTTTATTTTCCTCTGAGCTGTCCCACCCCCTTCCTGTTTTAAGCCATGTTGGGTTTTGGGACCCCATCTCCCTCCCCTTTTCCCAACCCTGTTTTGGGGGGGGGTTTGGGCCCAAAGCCCCAAAGGGCTAAAACAGAAACTGGCCCCTGGGTCTCTCTTCACCCTCAGTTTGCGTTTTGCGGTGTGCTAAACCATCGGGCACGTCTCACCCCCCTTTCAAAATTGAGTACAAGCTTTTTGGCACACTGCATACCCCCTTTTTTTCCCCATTAAGAATGTGTTTTGGCGGGGCCCCTTTGTTTGCAAGCCAATAGAATTCTGAGAACAGAAGAAAACCTCGGGCCTGGCTCCTGTACAAAACCCTTTGACTGCCGGGGCCCAATTTGCCAGGGGGTTTAAAGGGAAAACGATGGTTGCCCAACAGTGCTGTGGCCCTAAAGGGGAGGGGGAAAGCAATTGAAGCATGCTTTGGGCTGGATCCAAACAACAAAAGGGTTTTAATTTTGTTTTCCCGAGCGGGGGGTACCCCGAGCCTAAAAAAAGTGCGAAAAAAGGAAGCTAAAGGGGAAAATTTGGGGGATGCTGTGTCACTGGGGGCCGCAGCGCCACAGAATCCCACTCCTCTCCTAAGAAATCACGACACGTGCCTTACCCCCTGCCCTTCTTCATCTTGGTTTGATAAAGAAATCTGAAAAGTTATAAGGCCTAAGTTGGTTTTTTACCCAGAGACTGCGGAACACTGCACCACTGTTCAGTGGGTTAAAGGCCCCCTTTTTTTTTTCTATAGTGTTTGAAACCCAAAATGTTTGTTGGATGGAAGGCGTCAAAAATAGATTTTATTTATTTTAATAGATTGGGCAGCAAAATTTAGGAAAAATTTTAAAGGGAATGTCCCCAGTGCAACGCCGCAGACTACAACCAGCTGGTTGAAGAACTAACTGGGGTGACTGCACTCCAAAAAGGGAAACCTCAGACTACGTGAACACTGCAACAACTGTTCACTACCCAACCGTCTCGGGGGGAAGGCATCTGTGGTCAAAAAAAAAGGGCAAGCTACATCCACGTACCCTGTTTAAAAAAGCTAAAAAAAAAATTATGTGTAGTGACGCACACTTTATTGGGACGTATTACATCGCCTTTCACCTCTGGGCTATGCAGTTTCATAATACCTTATTTTATCCGTTGCATGCTTGCAAGTCGCAGCGGGGCATAACTGCAATTTTCATATGCCTAGATTTTTAAAGGTTTATGTTTTTTAAATAAAAATGTTTTTGCCACATTTATGGTATTACATGAGGAAATTGTTAATTTTGTTAAACTGTTTAGTACATTATTCGAAAATTAAAATTTTAGTAAGTCACAGATAATTGTAACTGAGATGTTTTGAAGTCAGACTTTCCCATTTTATTACAATAAAAAGGTTAACATCCCTGTTACTTAATCCTCTTTAATGGATTCGATATGTATTTGTATGCTTTATGTACAACCGTATAAGCAATTCCTTAACTAATTTATATTTGTGGTTTGCATTGCTGTTCAACATGTTAATTATGTGTTTATTTTGTCATTCTTTATTTATCTAGATTTATTTTTAATTGAAATCATCATCTTATGGTAGTAAAGGGTTCTTTCTCTTTTTGAAAGTTTAGACATTTAAATTGACAGGTAAAAGGAAAATAAAAAATTTTATTAGTTATTTTAAAACATCCTCCTTGACCCTGGGCTCCAACACCGCCAGTTTTGCTCGGAAGTGCTGTTAGCCCCAGTCAACACTTGCTCCCTGTTTTACTGGGGTTCATAACGTCAGCTGGTCCTCGTTGTGCCATTGGCTTTTCCTTCTGCTGCCCCTCCGGGTTTCCAGTCCCGTCAGCTGGTTCTCCCCCAGTGCCTTTGGCCTAGGTGCCTCCATCTTGGTATCCGAGTTCCAGCAACGTCTGCTGGTCCTTGGTAGTGCTTTGGAGCCAGGTACTCCTGCTTAGTAACCGTGTCCCAGTAACGTTCACTGGTCCTCGGTTGTGCCATTGGCTCTTTTCCTTCTGCTGCCCCTCCGGGTTCCAGTACCGTCAGCGGGTTCTCCGCAGTGCCTTTGGCCTAGGTGCCTCCATCTCGGTATCCGAGTTCCGCAACGTCTGCGGGTTCCTTGGTAGTGTTTTGGAGCACGGGTTTACCTCCTGCTTAGTAACCCTTTGTCCCAGAAAACACAGCTGGTACAAGATTGGGTGCTCAAATACAAGATCGGAACAAGAGACACAAAAACAATAAGCAGAAGATCTAAAAGCAGAAGAACATGAAGTATAAGACCAAAATGAAGAGCAAAATATATGCTCTAAATTATAAGCAGAAGAAGACTAAGCAGTGTATGGGGTGAGTCCGTTCCTCCCCCGTGGTGCCCCGGGAAAATGCCTCTGCTGCAGGCTAAACTGAACACGGACAAATACTGTTTTTAATTTAAATCTTTTGTGACAGCAAGAACGGAAGGATGAAAAAAAAATTCTACTTTGACAGATTACAAGTACAGGATTCTCTGTCACAAATAAGAATATGATGAAGAAGATGAAGCGAATATGAATAAGAATAATAGTTTAATAAGAAGAATATGGGGTAATGTTAACAAAGATGAAAAGCAAGAAGTTTAAGAAGAAGATAAAGAAGGGGAAGATGAAAAATAATTTGATGAAAAAGATGATGCTGCAGAAGATTATGAGGAAAAAAGTGTGTGAAAAAGTTAAAAAGGTGAAGATGAAGAGCATGGAAGTTGTGTAATTTTACATATTTGCCAAAATATAAAAAAAACGTTAACATTGTCAATTTCTTCGTCAATCCGAACTCTTTAAAAAAAAAAAATATTATGCTATTCCATTTGATTGGGTTAAACATCTTGCCTTTAATGTTCCTCAACCTTCCACAATACTTCTACATTTACTCTTTGTTGTTTTCCTTCATGGGACAATTAACCAACAAGGCAAGAATGGGTTTTTTTTTTTAAATTTTGATATTTTGTTTTCCCTAGATTAC
>JARQOD010012492.1:0-19420 GCA_033576555.1 Oophaga sylvatica | reverse complement strand
ATTCCATCAAAGTCTGCAATCCAAAACGTCACTACTTCCCTTCCGAGCCCCGACGTGCGCCCATACAGTAGTTTACTCTCACATATTGGGTATCAGCATACTCAGGACAAATTGGACAACAACTTTTGGGGTCCAATTTCTCCTGTTACCCTTGTGAAAATAAAATATTGAGGGCGAAAAAATCATTTTTGTAAAAAAAAAAAGAATTTTTTATTTTACGGCTGTACGTTATAAACTTCTGTGAAGCACTTTGGGGTTCAAAGTGCTCACCACACATCTAGATAAGTTCCTTGAGGGGTCTAGTTTCCAAAATGGTGTCATTTGTGGGGGGTTTCCACTGTTTAGGCATATCAGGAGCTCTCCAAACACGACATGGCATCCAGCCAATTCTGCGTTGAAAAAGTCAAACGGCGCTCCTTCCCTTCCAAACTCTGCCATGCACCCAAACAGTGGTTTACTCCCACATATGGGGTATCAGCGCACTCAGGACAAATTGCACAATAACTTTTGGAGTCTTGTTACCCTTGGGAAAATAAAAATTGGGGTGAAAAAATCAATTTTGTGGAAAAAATATGATTTTTTAATTTTACGGCTCTACGTTATAAACTTGTGTGAAGCACTTGGGGGTTCAAATTGCTCACCAAAGATCTAGATAAGTTCCTTAGGGGGTCTAGTTTCCCAAATGGGGGCACTTGTGGGGGGTTTCCACTGTTTAGGCACAGCAGGGGCTCTCCAAATGCAACATGGCGTCCAATCTCAATTCCAGCCAATTGTGGTTGGAAAAAGTCAAATGGTGGTCCTTCCATTCCGAGCTCTGCCATGCGCCCAAACAGTGGTTCCCCCCCATATATGGGGTATCAGCGTACTCAGGACAAATTGGACAACAAATTTTGTGGTCCAATTTCTCCTGTTACCCTTGGGAAAATAAAAAATTAGTGACTAAGAGATAATTTTTGTGGGAAAAAAATAGGATTTTTTATTTTCATGCTCGGGCATTATAAACTTGTGTGAAGCACTTGGGGGTTCAAAATGCTCACCAAAGATCTAGATAAGTTCCTTAGGGGGTCTAGCTTCCAAAATGGGGTCACTTGTGGGAGTTTCCACTGTTTAGGCTCATCTGGGGCACTACAAATGGAACATGACCCCCATCAATGTTTGCATTCCAAAACGTTACTGCTTCCTTTCCAAGCCCTGCCGTGCGCCCAAACAGTTTCCCCCCCCACATATGGGGTATCAGCGTACTCAGGACAAATTGGAAAACAACTTTTGGGGTCCAATTTCCTTGGGAAAAATCAAAAATTTGGGACTAAAAAATCATTTTTGTGGAAAATTGTTTTTTTTTTTTTTTTCACACCCAGGCATTATAAACTTTTGTGAAACACTTTGGGTTCAAAGTGCTCACAACAGATCTAGATAAGTTCCTTAGGGGGTCTAGTTTCCAAAATGGTGTCACTTGTGGGGGGTTTCCACTGTTTAGGCATATCAGGGGCTCTCCAAACGCGACATGGCGTCTAATCTCAATTCCAGCCAATTTTAGTTTGAAAAAGTCAAACGGCGCTCCTTCCCTTACGAGCTCTGCCATGTGCCCAAACAGTGGTTTTCCCCCACATATGGGGTATTGGCGTACTCAGGAGAAATTGCACAACAACTTTATCTGCCCATTTTCTCCTTTTACCCTTGTGAAAATAAAAAAACGTTTGTAAAAGATCATTTTTGTGGCTAAAAAGTTAAATATTAATTTTTTCCTTCCACATTGCTTCAGCTCCTGTGAAGTACCTGAAGGGTTATTAAACTTCTTGAATGTGGTTTTGAGTACCTTGAGGGGTGCAGTTTTTAGAATGGTGTCACTTTTGGGTATTTTCTGCCATATAGACCCCTCAAAGTGACTTCAAATATGAGGTGGTCTCTAAAAAAATGGCTTTGTAAATTTTGTTGTAAAAATGAGAAATCACTGGTCAACTTTTAACCCTTATAATTTCCTAACAAAAAAAATTTTGGTTCCAAAATTGTGCTGATGTAAAGTAGACATGTGGGAAATGTTATTTATTAACTATTTTGTGTGACATATCTCTCTGTTTTAAGGGAAAAAAAATTCAAAGTTTGAAAATTGCAAAATTTTCAAAATTTTCGCCATATTTGCGTTTTTTTCAAAAATAAACGCAAGGTATATCGAAGAAATTTTACCACTAACGTGAAGTACAATATGTCACGAGAAAACAATCTCAGAATCGCGAAGATCCATTGAAGCGTTCCAGAGTTATAACCTCATAAAGAGACAGTGGTCAGAATTGTAAAAATTGGCCCGGTCATTAACGTGCAAACCACCTTGGGGGTGAAGGGGTTAAGAGGTATGTGTCGCCGGTGATACCTTCACCTTTACCTCCTCCTCCTGTGGTGGTCAATGGTAACTTGGAGTTTCAGGTGTCGAGAATCATCGATTCACGTCTGAATCGCCGGTCCCTTCAGTACCTGGTTCATTGGAGGGGGTATGGTCCTGAGGAGAGGACGTGGGTTCCTGCGTCGGATATTAACGCAGACCGATTAATTCGGGCCCTCCACACTACTCACCCAGATAAACCTGGCCCTGAGGGTCCGGAGGCCCCTCGTAGAAGGGGGGGTACTGTCACGGGTGTGTCGCTACGAAGATCGTCGCGATTGCACAGCCTGACTTCTCACAGCTGAGTTTCTGGTGCTGGGTGTTTTTCGGCAGTGAGGGAGTTAATTCTCCCTCTCTCTGTGCTAGACGAGGCCAGCCTCGCCCAGCTGCAATTAATGCTGCAGTAATGGGATTCCTTCAAATACCTGCCAGTCTGCTAGGGAAGTGTCGGTGAAATCATTCCTGGCAGACAAACAGAGCGGCTTGTGGTATTTTGGAGTTTGGAGTGAAGTGTACTTTGTGTGTTTTTTTTCCCTTCCTCGCTTTATCATTTATCTCCTTACCCGTTGGTGTTCCCTCTGTTGTTTTGGTGTAGTTTTGTATGCAAGGTGGTTGTTGATTTTCCCCTTGTACTGTCTCGTTCGTCTAGTACTGTGTGTGGGCTTATATTATCCCGTTCCCTGTTGTTGTGATCGGGGTCCGTCTCAGGACTAGATCACTGAGGTTCAGGGATCCTCAGGAGGTAGGGATTACGCTGGCGGCCTGGACCTCTGTACCTTTAACAGTACCTCCAGGTAGAGGGATTAGTCAGGGCCCCAGCTTAGGGTCAGCTTAGGCCCCTAACCTTCGGTACGCAGAGACAGCGTGACACACCCAGAGTCAAGATGTCTCTGACCAACTGAAGGTCTAAGTGAACTCACCTAAGAAGACGGCCTGAGAACTTTGACATTGGCCAGGATATTCAACTCAAGAAGGACCCTACTCGCTTCATGGAATGGCAACACCTCATCCGGCTCCAACGCCAGAGGTTCATCTTTTGCAAGCACCAGGAGGTGCCCCCTGCAATCAACCAGTTCACCCATGTCTCCATTGGAGACGTCCCAACAAGAAGACTCCCTGTGACCAGAGCAGGTGCTAACACAGTGACTGCCTTGGTAGAGAACAAGAAAGCCAACTGGTCGTCATCTCTCATGATGTGGATCCTAGTAGACGGCTTATTTTCCCGCCAGCTCTGTGCCGGGAGATGGGAGTCCCCTGCCGCATAGTGAAGGACAAGGCCAAACTGGGCTGCCTCGCCCATCGGAATCAATCCCAGCTTTCCACAGTGAAGAAAAAGACTGTAAACCCAACTGAGTTCAGAATGGTGCAAGGCCTGGAGGCCGTGAAAGAGGCTACGGTATTTGAAACCCCAACAGTGCTGAACCCGCACACTCTGCTCTCAAAAGTCCCAGTCACCGCAATGGTATTCATAGTGATCAACCTGGCCAGTGACTTCTTCAGTGTCCCCCTCCACCTGGATGACCTGCCAGCCTTCACGCACCAGTGCAGTGCATATGGACAGTGTTGCCTCAAGGTGCTCAGAACAAGCCCTTCAAGTTTCACCAAAGCAATGTCCTCCATCCTCGTCAACTGGATTGCAGATTATGCAGGAGTCACTCTTCTACAACACATGGATGACCTTCTCTTTTGCGTGGTTGACATCGATACCTGCACAGTCCATTCCTTGTTCCTTGAGGAACAGCAATGCAAGGTCTGGAAGAACAAAGTCCAGTGGTGTCAGAAGCAAGTTACATCCCTGGGACACTGTATTGCCCACCAGACGAAACACATGTCAAATGACTGGAAGACCACTGTGGAGAAGATGGTCTAGTGTCGTATTGCAGAACCTGGATCCCTGATGCCTCAGTCCTAATGCAGCCTCTGTGCGCTTGCATCAACGCAACCCCGCTCCTTCTATCGGACACAGCCTTCAACTCATTCAGGAGACTGGAAGAACTCCACAGTCTCAGCGCCAATACTAGGCCTACCTGACTACGAGTAGTCTTTCCATCTACCTGATGGAAGAAAGAATGTCATGCTACTGGAGTCTTGACACGGATTCACGGGGGAAAACAGAGACTTTTAGGCTGCCTCTCAGCCTGCTTGGATCCAGTTGCAAGAGTTGCACCCTCCTGCTTGATGGCAGTATCTGCAGCACACACCTTCCTGGACAAGACTGCTGACATCACTTTTGGACGGCCACTGGAAACTCTCACTCCACACGACTGTCACGGGTGTGTCGCGGCGAAGATCGTCGCGATTGCACACCCTGACTTCGCACAGCTGAGTTTCTGGTTCTGGGTGTTTTTCGGCACTGAGGGAGTTAATTCTTTCTCTCTCTGTGCTGGACTGACCAGCCTCGCCCAGCTGCGATTGATGTTTTGTTAATTAGCTTCCTTCATATACCTGCTGGTCTGCTGGGGAAGTTGTCGGTGAAAGCATTCATTCAGACCAGCAGAGCGGATCGTTTCTGAGAAGACTTAAGCTAAGAGTGCCTGTTGTGGTTTTTCCTCTCCTCGCTTATTGTTTATCTCCTTAATAGTGTTGAGCGATACTGCTCGATATCTAAAAATATCGGATCGGAATGGTATCACCGATATCACTAAATATCGTCGATATCCGATTCCGATACCGGAAGTCCAATGTAAGTCTATGGGAACAAAATATCGCAACAAAAAAAACCCTTTCTGTCGTTATAATCACAAAATATACACACATAGAATACATATATATATATATATATATATATACATGTCATTGTGACATATATATATACATATATTTATAGTTTATACACTTCTACATAGTAAAATAGACTCTGATTCAATTGCCGGGTAAAGCCGTGACTTACCCCATAGAAGTCGACGGGCTCGGTGCCGAGTACCCCCAAAACCTCTGGCTCTGTGCGACTCAACTTGGGCGTCACGAACAGGATTCTGTAGCTCGCTATAAGCGAGTCCTGTGTGCCTGAATTGAACTGTTTTTGTGCTTGAGAATTGCTAAAATCATCAGAGAATGTATTTGCCATTTTTCCGCCATATCTGCGTCACGACGAGGCACTGGTGAAGAAGGGGGTGCTCTTCGTGGGTGTACACTCACTCAGTGGCGCGAAAACGATGGCCGACCACTCTAAATGGTACTGCAATGTAAGATCGTGCCTCACAGCTCTTGAGTTCCGCCTCCTCATCCTCCTCAGTGTGCGGAAACTAACACGAAGGTCCCGCCTCACTACAAAAGAGGGGCCCTCTCCAGATGCTAATGACACATGTGACTTGGCAGAGATGGCTAATGGACACGAGCAGAAGTGTGAAGGGATGGAGCAGTCAGAGCTCTCCTCCCACGGAAGCGACCCGATCGCCACGGAACCACCGTTGGGCACCCAGCCTGGAAACCCTCCTATGCTGCAAGAAGCGGAGGATACCCTAAGAGGCCTGGCCCGGCACCGGGAGGAGGTCGCCAGGATGGAAGCCAGCTGGCGTGCCCTAAAACTAAACTTGGAGCGGCGCCAATCCCTCTTACCTGAAGTGTCTGTACCGGAAGGTGAGGCACCCGTTCTAGTAGAGGAGTCCGTGCGGGCATCCCAGCCCTTGCAATGTGATCCGGTTGACGTTGTCGCAGTGGAGGCACCCGTTCCTGCAAAAAACTCTGCACCGGCAGCACCCCAGATCCCGCTGTCTGCCCCCGTCGCTGAGACAGAAGAAGCGACACCCGTCCTCATGGAGGAGGCCGCGCAGGCACCAGAAGTCTACCTGTCTGTACCGGAGCCCCGACTGTCATCTGTTCCAGAGCCGGCTGCTTCCGCCACAGGTGAGCGCCGCCAGGACTGGGGGGCGCCAGGAGAGCTGCCGCAAACCGGACATGGTAAGCTGGCATTTGATGGTGGAGACATGGAGCAGCTGGTGGAGGAGAATTACAACCGGCGTCAGGAGGAAGAGTGGAGACGTTGGGAGCGGGAAGCAGAGCGACAAAGGGAGCAGCGAGAATCCCAAAAGCTTCGGCAGCGTCACCTGGAGAAGGACCGGGCAGATAAGGACCGGATGAGAAAAGATAAAGGAACCCTGTGGGAGCTGCAGCGTAAGGGTGCAGTACGGAGCTTTAAATTGAAAGGTGGTTGGGGCTTCATCCAGGAGCCTGGACTTTATTTAGAAGTTTTTGTAACCCGGCGGGACGTGGAGACTCACCTCCCAGAAGGACACCCGGGGAGGGACCTGTTGCCAGGAGACTTGGTAACTTACACCCAACACTGGGGTTACAATGGATGGTACGCCCTAAATGTCACCAGGTGCGACCCCTACTCCCCAGAGTGTCAGGAACCTGTGAGACGCTCGGAGCCTTCAGCCTCCCACATCCAGGCCTCTGCACAAGTGCCCACCCCACGCCGTAAATCTCCCCAGCCTCCCTCAGTGGTCTCCTCAGCAGCCCCAGCTATGGACATGATAACTATAGCTGGCCCGTACCCGCGCCTGTTAGGCCCCCTGGGGTTCGTTCAGTCCGTGACATAGGGCTCCAGACCCGGAGGGAGATGAAAGAGGTGGCCACACAGACACAGATAGCGGGTCACGACTTGACTGTACAGGCCACATGACGTCATCAGGTCCTGGTGGTCCTTGGTGTCTCGGATGTTTGGCAAGCATCAGAAGAGTACCAGGTGGTACCTGGAACACCCCTGCCAAAGAATTATAGATAACCCGGACAGGGTCCCTGTATGTAAATAGTTAAATTGTTGATGTACCCGGACGGGTGAATGTTCATAAAAATTTTTTTAATTTAATAAAAAACACAACACAGTTTTCATTACTTTTATTACAGTCTCATCCTGCTGATGTGGATGTGGGTTTCTGCGTCCGATATTAACGCAGACCGATTGGTTCGGGCCTTCCACACTACTCACCCAGATAGACCAGGCCCTGAGGGTCCAGAGGCCCCTCGTAGAAGGGGAGGTACTGTCACGGGTGTGTCGCGGCGAAGATCGTCACGATTGCACACCCTGACTTCGCACAGCTGAGTTTCTGGTTTTTGGTGTGTTTTTCGGCACTGAGGGAGTTAATTCTTTCTCTCTCGGTGCTGGACTGACCAGCCTCGCCCAGCTGCGATTGATGTTTTGTTAATTAGCTTCCTTCATATACCTGCTGGTCTGCTGGGGAAGTTGTCGGTGAAAGCATTCATTCAGACCAGCAGAGCGGATCCGTTTCTGAGAAGACTTAAGCTAAGAGTGCCTGTTGTGGTTTTTCCTCTCCTCACTTATTGTTTATCTCCTTAACCTTTTGTGTTCCTCTGTAGTGGAAGTTTTGTATGCAAGGCAGTGTTTTCTTTACCCCTTGTCTGTCTCGTTTGTCTTAGACTGTGTGTAAGCTGTGACCTGCCCATTCCCTGTGGTGGTAATCAGGGTCCTTCTCAGGACTAGATTACAGTGGTCAGGGATCTACAGGAGACAGGGTTACGCTGGCGGCCTGGACCTCTGTACCATTAACAGTACCTCCAGGTAGAGGGACTAGTCAGGACCCCAGTTCAGGGTCAGCATAGACCCCGGTCCACCTCTATCCTGAGACAGCGTGACACGTACACAGTATAGACCCACAATACATAGGATATTATGTCAGGTAAGACATTGCTGGCAGATACTATGTATACATGTTGATATTTTCTATTATATGAAATATAGAATGTTGTCACATTAGATATATGTTACTATCATAGAATATATCTGTTATACGTCGTGACATTTTCACCGACCACACTAAAAGATTCTCCCCAGCTACCATGGATCCAGTAGCCCAGTTAGCTCAGCAGTTGCAGAGTTTGTCCATGGAGCTGACGGACGTTAAGTCCAAGGTTTTGTACCCCCGGGAGCAAACCAGATCTGAACCTAAAGTAGCTCTCCCGGACAGGTTCACTGGTGGGCGGGACAAATTTTTTACCTTCCGGGAGGCATGTAAATTATATTTTCGGCTACGGCCTCGGTCTTCGGGGAGTGAAGATCAGAGGGTGGGAATTGTCATCTCGCTCTTACAAGGGGACCCTCAATCCTGGGCGTTCTGTCTTCCTCCGGACTCCCCGGCTCTCCAGTCAGTAGATCGATTTTTTGCAGCCCTGGGTCTGGTATATGATGACCCGGATCGGGTCTCCCTTGCTGAAATGAAGTTACGTAAGATACAGCAGGGAGATCGTCCGGCGGAGGAATTTTCTTCTGAGTTCCGTAGATGGGCCACAGTTACTCAGTGGAATGACCCAGCTCTTAGGAGCCAGTTTTGTCAAGGATTATCTGACAAATTAAAAGATGTGTTGGCTCAGTATGATTCTCCCCCGTCACTGGAGGCCGCTATGGCCCTTGCTATTCGCATTGATAGACGGCTTCGGGAGAGGTGCGAGGTAACTCCGCCCCCTGTGATGACTCCACCTTCTACTATAGTCCCTTATATTGAGGTTCCCCTGGTTTGTTCTGAGGAGCCTATGCAGTTAGGAGGGACATCGTTTCGAGGGAGGGGATCGGCGGTGCGCCGCAAGACAGGAAAGTGTTACTTCTGCGGGAGAAAGGGACATTTTGTTGGGCGGTGTCCATCCCGTACTTTGCTGAGCAAGGAGTCGCCAGAAAACTGTTGATCCCAGGTTGTGTGGTGGACGACAATCTGGGAGTATGTATTTCGTCCCCAAGTCCGTCTCAGTTTCTCGTACCAGCGGAGGTGGTGGTAGGTACGAGAACTGAGAGGATTTCTGTTCTTCTGGATAGTGGGGCCGCGGCTAATCTGGTGGACGCTCGGTTTGCCCAGGTGCAAGGTATGCAACTGAGTGTATTGGCCAAACCTATCCCTATATTCTCTATTGACGCCAGGCCTCTCGGTCAAGGTAGCTTTGTGCAAGCCGTGCATAACATAGACCTTCGAGTGGGGGCAATACATAAAGAACTATTGTCTTGTTATGTGTTGGAGGCCTTCCCACTCCTATTGTGTTGGGACTTCCTTGGTTAACTAAACATAACCCAGTTATTAATTGGCAATCCAGAGAGATAAGCCAGTGGGGTGAATTTTGCAATAGTAACTGCATGAACACGGTCATCGGTGTGGTCGTGCCTAGAACCTTACCTCCTTTTCTGGAGGACTTTGAGGATGTGTTTTCAGAGGAAGGGTGTCAAGAATTACCTCCTCATCGCGCGTATGACTGTACTATAAAATTGCTTCCTGATGCTAAGTTACCAAAATCTAGGTTATATAACCTTTCTGGTCCTGAGAGGCAAGCTATGAAGGATTATATTTCGGAAAGTATGGCCAAGGGGCATATTAGACCTTCATCTTCCCCAGTGGCCGCGGGTTCTTCTTTGTGAAGAAAAAAGATGGAGGCCTACACCCTTGCCTGGATTTCCGTGAGCTTAATCGGATTACGGTCCGAGATCCGTATCCGCTCCCACTTATTCCTGATCTCTTCAATCAGATTGTGGGCGCCAAATGGTTCTCTAAATTGGATCTCAGGGGGGCGTATAATCTGATTAGGATAAAGGAGGGGGATGAGTGGAAGACGGCGTTTAACACTCCGGAGGGACATTATGAGAACCTTGTCATGCCTTTCGGTCTGACTACTGCCCCGGCGGTGTTTCAACATTTTGTTAATGACATCTTTCGCCACCTAGTGGGACAGTTTGTTGTCATTTATCTAGATGACATCTTAATTTACTCGCCGGATCTTGTGTCTCATCAGGAGCATGTGAGACAGGTGTTGCAGATCTTGCGAGACAATAAACTGTACGCCAAATGGGAGAAGTGTGTATTCGCCATACAAGAACTTCAGTTTTTAGGATTCCTGGTGTCAGCTTCCGGTTTCCGTATGGACCCTGGGAAAGTGAAGGCTGTGCTTGAATGGGATCGGCCAGAGGATCTTAAAGCACTGCAGCGTTTCCTGGGGTTTTCTAACTACTACCGGAAATTTATTCGTAATTTCTCATCCGTTGTCAAACCTCTCACTGACATGACAAAAAAAGGGACGGATTTTTCTAGGTGGTCTGACAAAGCTTGTCAAGCATTTTCCTCCTTGAAAAAATGTTTTGCTTCAGCACCCATACTCATCCAACCTGATGCATCACAACCGTTCATTGTGGAGGTAGACGCATCTGACGTAAGAGTGGGTGCGGTATTATCTCAAGGTCCGTCCCCTGGTAAATGGCATCCGTGCGCTTTCTTCTCTAAAAAATTGTCGTCCGCCGAGAGGAATTATGATGTCGGCAATAGGGAACTCTTGGCCATTAAGTTGGCTTTTGAAGAGTGGCGTCACTTTTTGGAGGGGGCAGTCCACCCGGTCACCGTCATTACTGATCACAAGAACCTGCTGTATTTAGAGTCTGCAAAACGTCTGAATTCCAGACAAGCTAGATGGTCGTTGTTCTTTACCAGGTTTAATTTTGTCGTCACATATCGTCCTGGGTCAAAAAATGTAAAGGCTGATGCTTTATCTCGTAGTTTCCCGGGGGCCGGGAAGACGGATGACCCGGTTCCTATTCTTCAGGAGGGAGTTGTGGTGTCGACTGTATGCTCTGAGCTTGAGGAGGAGGTATTGGAGGCTCAGGGGACGCCCCTGCAGGACCTCCAGGGAAACTGTTTGTTCCAGATCAGTTAAGACAAAAGGTTATCGAGGCACATCATAATTCTGCTTTGGCAGGACACCCAGGGAGTAAAGCAACTGTAGATCTCCTTTCTCGTCGGTTTTGGTGGCCTAACTTAAATAAAGAGGTGGTAACTTTTGTCGCGTCCTGTGGGGTATGTGCGTGCTCTAGGACCCCACATACCCGTCCGTCTGGGGCCCTTTTACCGTTGAAAATCCCAGAGCGTCCATGGACCCATCTGTCTATGGACTTCATTACGGACCTCCCTCCGTCTTCAGGTAAAACTGTCATACTAGTTGTAGTTGACAGGTTCAGCAAAATGGCACATTTTATTGCTCTTCCTAATGCTAAAACTCTGGCGCAGGTGTTCATTGGGGAGATTGTGAGACTTCACGGGTTGCCTTCCGATGTGGTGTCGGATCGGGGGTCTCAGTTTGTGTCCAAATTCTGGAAGGCATTTTGTTCTCGTCGGGGGATGCAGTTGTCATTTTCTTCGGCTTTTCATCCGCAGACCAATGGTCAGACAGAGCGTCTGAATCAGAGCTTAGAGACATATCTCCGGTGTTTTGTCTCAGAGAACCAAGAGGACTGGTCTTCTTTCTTGCCTCTGGCAGAGTTCGCTCTTAACAATAGGCGGAGCGAGTCCACTGGTAAGTCCCCGTTTTTTGGGGCATATGGTTTTCACCCCCAGTTTTGTACTTTCAATGGGGGGGGCTCTTCTGGGGTTCCTGAGGAGGAACAATTTTCGTCGTCACTTGCTTCAGTGTGGAGAGGAGTGCTTAATAATCTGAGCACTATGGGGAACCGATACAAACGTATGGCTGATAGGAGGAGAGTGTCTGGTCCGGACCTAAGTGTGAACGATCTGGTATGGTTGTCTACCAAGAATATAAAACTTAAGGTTCCCTCCTGGAAACTCGGTCCCAGATTCATTGGGCCATACAGGATCAGTTCAATAATTAATCCGGTGGCTTTCCGTCTTGACCTCCCTCCTATGTTTAAAATCCACAATGTGTTCCACAAATCGTTGCTTAAGAGGTACGTTGCACCAGTTATACCGTCACCTCTACCTCCTCCTCCAGTGGTGGTCAATGCTAATTTGGAGTTTCAGGTATCGAAGATCATTGACTCACGTCTGAATCGCCGGTCCCTTCAGTACCTTGTTCATTGGAGGGGGTATGGTCCTGAGGAGAGGATGTGGGTTTCTGCGTCGGATATTAACGCAGACCGATTGGTTCGGGCCTTCCACACTACTCACCCAGATAGACCAGGCCCTGAGGGTCCAGAGGCCCCTCGTAGAAGGGGGGGTACTGTCACGGGTGTGTCGCGGCGAAGATCGTCACGATTGCACACCCTGACTTCGCACAGCTGAGTTTCTGGTTCTGGGTGTTTTTCGGCACTGAGGGAGTTAATTCTTTCTCTCTCGGTGCTGGACTGACCAGCCTCGCCCAGCTGCGATTGATGTTTTGTTAATTAGCTTCCTTCATATACCTGCTGGTCTGCTGGGGAAGTTGTCGGTGAAAGCATTCATTCAGACCAGCAGAGCGGATCCGTTTCTGAGAAGACTTAAGCTAAGAGTGCCTGTTGTGGTTTTTCCTCTCCTCGCTTATTGTTTATCTCCTTAACCTTTTGTGTTCCTCTGTAGTGGAAGTTTTGTATGCAAGGCAGTGTTTTCTTTACCCCTTGTCTGTCTCGTTTGTCTTAGACTGTGTGTAAGCTGTGACCTGCCCATTCCCTGTGGTGGTAATCAGGGTCCTTCTCAGGACTAGATTACAGTGGTCAGGGATCTACAGGAGACAGGGTTACGCTGGCGGCCTGGACCTCTGTACCATTAACAGTACCTCCAGGTAGAGGGACTAGTCAGGACCCCAGTTCAGGGTCAGCATAGACCCCGGTCCACCTCTATCCTGAGACAGCGTGACACGTACACAGTATAGACCCACAATACATAGGATATTATGTCAGGTAAGACATTGCTGGCAGATACTATGTATACATGTTGATATTTTCTATTATATGAAATATAGAATGTTGTCACATTAGATATATGTTACTATCATAGAATATATCTGTTATACGTCGTGACAACGACATCTTGGCAATCCTCAATCAAGCTCAACCAACAATAATCTCCCCACCGCCTGGCATCTTTGTGGCGCCTCTATCGCCTTTGTCTCACAATGTCACTGTCTCCAGACCTACAGTCCTCATCCCGGCCACTCTACTCCCACTCCCACGGGGGGATACAATATGGACTTTTCAGAACAAAAATTTACAGAATTTATCCTCCACTTGGATGGCTCCAGATTTGCAGATGATGAAGAAGTTTCCACACAGGAAGTGCAGTGACCAGCAATCAAGAAATCCTGTGGTCCAGAAGTCTGTCACCTAGCCTGTCAGCCCAGGAAGCAGAACTGATAGCGCTGACGAAGGCCTGCCAGATGGCAGAAGGCAAGACTGCAAACATCTACACCGACTACAGGTGCTCGCATGGCATAGCACACGACTTTGGGCCCATCTGGGCTGCAAGGGACTTCATCACAGCAAGCGGGACAACCGTGAAGCATCATGGAGCCTTCAGGGACCTGCTGGGTGTACTCCAACTTCCAAAATGGTGGCAATTTGAAAAATCAAAAGCGCATGGAAAACTGAGAACAGAAGAGGCGTGAGGCAATAACATGGCGGACATGGCAGCCAAAGAAGCGGCCAAAGGAAGACAACATGGAGAAGTGGGAGAGGTCGTAGAGCCGGACGGCTACTACATGACGACTGAAGACAAGAAACCTGACAAAAAGACGTCCTGGAATCTGCTCAAGAAGTTGCAAGACCAAGTTGCAAAGGAAAGCTGAATGCGAAAGAAGCAACACGTGAAGAGGGAAGGCTATCTACAATGGACTCCAAACCCTGCCTACCACAAAGTATGCACCCTATGGTGGTCCAATGGGCACATGGACCCACACACACAGATCAAAGACACAGATGAATGATCTGATTGGTGCTTACTGGTTCGCTTCAGGGATCTCCACCCTAACAGCCAAATTCACCAGCAGCTGTCTGACCTGCGGCAAATGCAAGCCTGGACGTATGGAAGAAAGTCCCCTGACCTCATCCGGCAAGACCACTCTACCAGCCTCAGAGGATCCAGATAGACCACATCCAGATATCGCCAAGTGAAGGATTCAAATATGCCATTGTGGTCAAAGAAGTGTTTTCAAGATGGACAGAAGCCTTCCAAGTCAGCAAAGACTACTGAAAAGCATCTACTTTCGGAAAATAGTGTGCAGATACGGGGTTCCAGAAGTGATAGAGAGTGATCTGGGACCCGCATTCACAGCAAATCTGACACAAGAGATCTGGTTAGCAGTAGGGTCAGATTAGGCCTACACACTCCTTACCACCCCCAGAGCAGCGGGAAGGTAGAAAGACTGAACGGAACACTTAAGAATAAGATGTTGAAAATTGCCCAAGAGACACGCAAACCATGGCATGACACACTCCCAATTGCACTGTTTAGCGTAAGACACACTCCCAGAGACTCAGAAAAGCTGTCACCATGCGAAATTTTGTTTGGGTCTAGTCCCAAGTTAGGTGCATTCTTCCCTCAGCAGCAGAATATGCAAAATGATATCTTACTTGCTTATGTAATTGAATTGGTCAAAAACTAATGTCCATTCTCGAGTTTTTCTCTTCACTGCCAGATCCAGACTCAGTGTCCGGTACCGCACTCCTTGAAAGCCAGGAAACTGGGTGTTGGTGAAAAAAGTTGGAAATGAGAACACTCGATCCCAGATTTGATGGTCCTATCCAAGAGCCCCAGATGACACCAACCTCTGTGAAACTAGAGGGAAAGCCTGCTTGGATCCACGTATCGCATCGCAAGGAAGCTCCCGTGCCAGAAGAGACACCTAAGCCATGAATGATGTCGTGGATGCTCTGACTGACCAGACAGATGACCTACCTGACGAAGTATACACACGTTTTTCTGAACATGCAGTTGAATAAAGAGACTATGATTGCAAACACATGAACCCCTGCTAGGGACAGTCCTCCTGACCGCCCATTTGCGAAAAGCCTGCATCAATGAGGGATACATGTGTTAGGCATGTGCCAGCCCATCGGCAGCCAAAAGAGTTGCAGCGCTTTGGGACAGGAGCAGGTTTTTAGGGCAAGTGGTATCTAAGGGGGGACTGTCATGGAAATATATATGTATTCCACGTATTCAATGTATATTCATATATATGCATTTACAGTTAGATAGATCTCACTTGCTAAAAATCCTGTGCTCAACATATCTATGAAAAAGCTGATGCTAGCTATATGACCCTGGCCTCCATAAATCAGGCTATTGCAAAAGATAGCTCATATGGAATTTTTTAGTAAGGACACAAACAAGAACAGAGTGTTTGGAAAGATATCTATTATTTTTCTTCTTGTCACGCAGGAAAGCTGGGGCAAAGAACAATAAACAATAAATCTGCAACTTCAGCCCTTTTATCATAATTATCATACTTACACTAGAACAGCCAATAATCTAGCAGCTTTTAATTGTATGTTAATTGACTAACCAGCCCCTTTTTGTAAATGTATAAAACCTTGAATGAATAATAAACTGTTGGTCTTGACAAACTGTTATACTGACACTTCCGTGTGGACAGTCCTCATTTCGTTCTGAGCGCTCAAAAAGACAATTAGGATAAAATTGGGAACAGCACCAGCAAACACTGCAGGATAGATTTATCCTAATTAAATTTCCATAACAGGCAGACTGTGAGACACGGGGGCAGAATGCTGGACAAGGGAGGCAGACTGTGAGACATGGGGGCAGAATGCTGGACACGGGGGCAAACTGTGAGACACGGGGCAAACTGAGAAACGGAGGGCAGACTGTGAGACACGAGGCAGAATGCTGGACACGGGGGGCAGACTGTGAGACATGGGGCAGAATGCTGGACACGGGGACAAACTGTGAGACACGGGGACAAACTGTGAGACACGGGGGCAAATTGTGAGACACGGAGGGCAGACTGTGAGACACGGGGGCCGAATGCTGGACACGGGGGCAGAGTGTGAGACACGGGGGCAGAGTGTGAGACACGGAGGGCAGACTGTGAGACACAGGGGCAGAATGCTGAACAACGGAGGCAGACTGTGAGACACGGGGGCAGAATGCTGGAGACGGGGTCAGACTGTGAGACATGGGCAGAATGCTTGACACGGGGGCAGACTGTGAGACACGGGGGCAGACTGTGAGACACGGGGCAGACTGTGAGACACGGGGGCAGAATGCTGGACACGGGGGCAGACTGTGAGACACGGGGGCAGAATGCTGGACACGGGGCAGACTGAGACACGGGGCAGAATGCTGGACACGGGGGGGCAGACTGTGAGACACGGGCAGACTGTGAGACACGGGGGCATAATGCTTGACACGGGGGCAGACTGTGAGACACGGGGGCAGACTGTGAGACACGGGGCAGACTGTGAGACACGGGGGCAGAATGCTGGACACGGGGGCAGACTGTGAGACACGGGGGCAGACTGTGAGACACGGGGCAGACTGATGGACAGGGGGCAGATGCTGGACACGGGGCAGACTGTGAGACACGGGGGCAGAATGCTGGACACAGGGGCAGACTGTGAGACACGGGGCAGATGACAGGCAGTGGAACAGGGGCAGAATGTGAGACACGGGGGCAGACTGTGAGACACGGGGGGCAGACTGTGAGACACGGGGGCAAATGCTGGACACGGGGCAGACTGTGGACACGGGGCAGACTGTGAGACACGGGGGCAGACTGTGAGACACAGGGGCAGACTGTGGACACGGGGGCAGACTGTGAGACACAGGGGCAGAACTGATGGACACGGGGGCAGACTGTGAGACACGGGCAGAATGTGGACACGGGGGCAGACTGTGAGACACGGGGCAGACTGTGAGACACGGGGGCAGATGTGAGACACAGGGGGCAGAATGCTGGACACGGGGGCAGACTGTGAGACACGGGGCAGAATGCTGGACAGGGGCAGATCTGGACACGGGGCAGACTGTGGACACGGGGCAGACTGTGACACGGGCAGACTGTGGAACACGGGGGCAGACTGTGAGACAGGGGGCAGACTGTGAGACACGGGGGCAGACTGTGAGACACGGGGCAGAATGATGGACAGGGGCAGATGTGAGACACGGGGCAGACTGTGAGACACGGGGCAGCTGTAACACGGGGCATAATGCTGGACACGGGGCAGACTGTGACAGGAGGCAGAATGCTGGACACGGGGGCAGACTGTGAGACACGGGGGCAGACTGTGAGACACGGGGGCAAAATGTGGACACGGGGCAGATGTGGACACGGGGCAGAATGTGGACACGGGGGCAGGCTGTGAGACACGGGGCAGAATGCTGGACACGGGCAGAGGACATGAGGCTGAATGGGACACGGGGCAGATTGGAAGGGCAGACTGAGACACGGGGCAGACTGTGGACACGGGGGCGCGAGACTGTGACACGGGGCAGAATGCTGGACACGGTGGGCAGACTGTGAGACAGAGGCAGAAGTGACACGGGGCAGACTGTGAGACACAGGGGGCAGACTGTGAGACACGGGGCAGAATGCTGGACACGGGGCAGACTGTGAGACACGGGGCAGAAGCTGGACACGGGGCAGACTGTGAGACACGGGGGCAGACTGTGAGACACGGGGGCAAATGATGGACAAGGGGCAGACTGTGAGACACGGGGCTGACTGAGAGACACGGGGGCAGGCTGTGAGACATGGGGGCATAATGCTGGACACGCTGGCAGACTGTGACACGGAGGCAGAATTCTGGACATGGGGCAGACTATGGAGACACAGGGGGTAGACTGTGAGACACGGGGGCAGAATGTGGACACGGGGGCAGACTGTGAGACACTGGGCAGAATGCTGGACACGTGGGCAGACTGTGAGACACGGGGGACAGAATGCTGGACACGGGGGCAGACTGTGAGACACGACGGCAGAATGCTGGACACGGGGCAGACTGTGAGACACGGGGCAGAATGCTGGACACGGGGGGGCAGACTGTGAGACACGGGGGCAGACTGTGAGACACGGGCAGAATGCTGGACACGGGGCAGACTGGAGACAAGGGGCTGAATGCTGGACACGGGGCAGACTGTGAGACACGGGGCAGAATGCTGGACACGGGGGGCTGACTGTGAGACAGGGGGCAGAATGCTGGACACGGGGGGGCAGACTTTGAGACACAGGGGGCAGAATGCTGGACACGGGGGGCGACTGTGAGATCAGGGCAGACTGTGAGACACAGGGGGCAGAATGCTGGACACGGGGGCAGACTGTGAGACACGGGGGCAGAATGCTGGACACAGGGGAAGACTGTGAGACACGGGGGGCAGACTGTGAGACATGGGGGCTGGATGCTGGACACAGGGCAGACTGTGAGATACGGGGTCAGACTGTGAGACACGGGGCAGAATGCTGGAGAAATTGGCAGACTGTGAGACACGGGGCAGACTGTGAGACAAGGGGGAGCAGACTGTGAGACAAGGGGGCAGAATGCTGGGCACGGGGGCAGATTGTGAGACACGGGGCAGAATGCTGGACACAGGCGCAAACTGTGAGACACGGGGGGCAGACTGTGAACAAGGGGGCAGAATGTGGACACGGGGCAGACTGTGAGACAACGGGGGCAGAATGCTGGACAAGGGAGGCAGACTGTGAGACATGGGGGCAGAATGCTGGACACGGGGGCAGACTGTGAGACACGGGTGCAGACTGTGAGGACACGGGGGCAGACTGTGAGGCACGGGGCAGAATGCTGGACACAGGGGCAAACTGTGAGACATGGGGGGCAGACATGAGACATGGGGGGCAGACTGTGAGACACAGGGGGCAGAATGCTGGACATGGGGGCAGACTGTAAAACACAGGGGCAGAATGCTGGACACGGGGGGGCAGACTGTGAGACACGGGGGCAGGATGCTGGACACGGGGCAGACTGTGAGACACTTGGCGCAGACTGTAAGACACTGGGGCAAAATGCTGGACACGGGGGAAGACTGTGAGACACGGGGACAGAATGCTGGATACAGGGGCAGACTGTCAGACACGGGGGGCAGACTGTGAGACATGGGGGGCAGACTGTGAGACACCGGGGACAGAATGCTGGACACGGGGGGCAGACTGTGAAACACGGGGAGCAGACTGTGAGACACGGGGGGCAGACTGTGAGACACGGATGACAGACTGTGAGACACTGGGGCAGAATGCTGGACACGGGGGCAGACTGTGACACGGGGCAGATGTGGACACGGGGGGCAGACTGTGAGCACGGGGCAGACTGTGAGACACGGGGGCAGACTGTGAGACACTGGGGCAGAATGCTAGACACGGGGCAGATGTGAGACACGGGGGCAG
>JARQOD010012491.1:0-19420 GCA_033576555.1 Oophaga sylvatica | reverse complement strand
TGTTCTGTGACATCACTGTGTTCATTAGCCCTGTTCTGTGACATCACTGTGTTCATTAGCCCTGTTCTGTGACATCACTGTGTTAATTAGCCCTGTTCTGTAACATCACTATGTTCATTAGCCCTGTTCTGTGACATCACTGTGTTCATTAGCCCTGTTCTGTGACATCACTGTGTTCATTAGCCCTGTTCTGTGACATCACTGTGTTCATTAGCCCTGTTCTGTAACATCACTATGTTCATTAGCCCTGTACTGTGACATCACTGTGTTCATTAGCACTGTTCTGTGACATCACTGTGTTCATTAGCACTGTACTGTGACATCACTGTGTTAATTAGCCCTGTTCTGTGACATCACTGTGTTCATTAGCCCTGTTCTGTGACATCACTGTGTTCATTAGCACTGTACTGTGACATCACTGTGTTCATTAGCCCTGTTCTGTGACATCACTGTGTTCATTAGCACTGTACTGTGACATCACTGTGTTCATTAGCCCTGTTCTGTGACATCACTGTGTTCATTAGCACTGTTCTGTGACATCACTGTGTTCATTAGCACTGTACTGTGACATCACTGTGTTCATTAGCCCTGTTCTGTGACATCACTGTGTTCATTAGCCCTGTTCTGTGACATCACTGTGTTCATTAGCACTGTACTGTGACATCACTGTGTTAATTAGCCCTGTTCTGTGACATCACTGTGTTCATTAGCCCTGTTCTGTGACATCACTGTGTTCATTAGCACTGTACTGTGACATCACTGTGTTCATTAGCCCTGTTCTGTGACATCACTGTGTTCATTAGCACTGTACTGTGACATCACTGTGTTCATTAGCCCTGTTCTGTGACATCACTGTGTTCATTAGCACTGTTCTGTGACATCACTGTGTTCATTAGCACTGTACTGTGACATCACTGTGTTCATTAGCCCTGTTCTGTGACATCACTGTGTTCATTAGCCCTGTTCTGTGACATCACTGTGTTCATTAGCACTGTACTGTGACATCACTGTGTTCATTAGCCCTGTTCTGTGACATCACTGTGTTCATTAGCCCTGTTCTGTGACATCACTGTGTTGATTAGCCCTGTTCTGTGACATCACTGTGTTCATTAGCCCTGTTCTGTAACATCACTATGTTCATTAGCCCTGTTCTGTGACATCACTGTGTTCATTAGCACTGTACTGTGACATCACTGTGTTCATTAGCCCTGTTCTGTGACATCACTGTGTTCATTAGCCCTGTTCTGTGACATCACTGTGTTCATTAGCCCTGTTCTGTGACATCACTGTGTTCATTAGCACTGTACTGTGACATCACTGTGTTAATTAGCCCTGTTCTGTGACATCACTGTGCTAATTAGCCCTGTTCTGTGACATCACTGTGTTCATTAGCCCTGTTCTGTGACATCACTGTGTTCATTAGCACTGTACTGTGACATCACTGTGTTAATTAGCCCTGTTCTGTGACATCACTGTGTTCATTAGCCCTGTTCTGTGACATCACTGTGTTCATTAGCCCTGTTCTGTGACATCACTGTGTTCATTAGCCCTGTTCTGTGACATCACTGTGTTCATTAGCACTGTACTGTGACATCACTGTGTTAATTAGCCCTGTTCTGTGACATCACTGTGCTAATTAGCCCTGTTCTGTGACATCACTGTGTTCATTAGCCCTGTTCTGTGACATCACTGTGTTCATTAGCACTGTACTGTGACATCACTGTGTTAATTAGCCCTGTTCTGTGACATCACTGTGTTAATTAGCCCTGTTCTGTGACATCACTGTGTTCATTAGCCCTGTTCTGTGACATCACTGTGTTCATTAGCCCTGTTCTGTGACATCACTGTGTTCATTAGCCCTGTTCTGTAACATCACTATGTTCATTAGCCCTGTTCTGTGACATCACTGTGTTCATTAGCCCTGTTCTGTGACATCACTGTGTTCATTAGCCCTGTTCTGTGACATCACTGTGTTCATTAGCCCTGTTCTGTGACATCACTGTGTTAATTAGCCCTGTTCTGTAACATCACTATGTTCATTAGCCCTGTTCTGTGACATCACTGTGTTCATTAGCCCTGTTCTGTGACATCACTGTGTTCATTAGCCCTGTTCTGTGACATCACTGTGTTCATTAGCCCTGTTCTGTAACATCACTATGTTCATTAGCCCTGTACTGTGACATCACTGTGTTAATTAGCCCTGTTCTGTGCCATCACTGTGTTAATTATCCCTGTTCTGTGACATCACTGTGTTCATTAGCCCTGTTCTGTGATATCACTGTGTTCATTATCCCTCTACTGTGACATCACTGTGTTCATTAGCCCTGCACTGTGACATCACTGTTTGATCTGTGAACTGTGTGGAGTTTTACTATAGTATTTGAGGCCTTAAATAGTGTCATAAATATTACCATTATATGGCGGAGATGTGTGGCCCAGCTGCGCTTGGTACACATGTTCCCTGGTGAATGCACAAAAAGGTAATTACAAAACCTGATATTCATTCACACTCACACTTCCCAGGAGCCACCAGAGGGAGCCCTTTAGATTCAGGTATTTAGGGGTGTGGAGAAATGCAGCAGTAGGCATTCTAGCCAGTCAGCTATTCTAGTTGTTGGTTGTACCTCAGACAGATCAGATCTCCTCAGGACACCAGAGTGAGACAGTCTAGTCAGAGCTTAGTCTGAGCTAGTGCGAGTTCAGACGTGAGGAGATTTCCTGTCAGATGAGACAGAAGCAGAAAGATTGCAAGCTGTTTACCTCAGAACAGATTTACTGCTAGTACCCTATGAATGTGGAAAGTGACTCTCGGAGCGAGCATGAAATCAGTCTGACGGAAGGTCCTGATAGCCACTCTGGACAGAGTCTTTGAAGGAAAAGAAGGAAGGGGACTACAGTTGTCAGAACATCGAGTTAACTGAGAAACGGTCAGTGAGCTGTGGAAGGAAGGAAGCTGACGACTACACCTACTGCTACCCGTGCTTATGTTAAGGGTGAGAGGAGGGCGACGGGCGAGTGGTGAAAAGAAGACGAGAGAGTGACATAGGTGACATAGCACCTCCACTCTGCTATCCGGACGCCGGGTCTGAAGCCTTGCTAGAACCTTCATGGCTAGTAGGAGAAATACCGGAATCTCTGCTGGACTTCAAGTCGCAGAGGGGCCCTATTGTGCTGATACGTAACCGGGGTCAGGGAGAGCAGGAGTCGGGCCTGATCAGCCATAGACTTAGTTCTTGCCAAAAGAAGGCTCCACCACAATGTCGGCCGGGCGTAGCTGTTATACACAGAGTTGAACTTAGCTTTATGCAGGTTGGAAACTCACACATTAAAGAGAAAGGAGGCCTTAAACCTACTCAGTGATTACCTGGATGTGCATCCTCCACCCTGAGCAGCTTCCCGGGACATACCTGCAAATACCACCAGTAAAGGTATGGAAAGAGACTGATTTGTGTGTGTCTGACTTATTGCCTGCACCCTGCACCGCCATATACTTACTTTGAGGGATCTAGTCTCACCTGTGGGGGACTTAACACCTTGCTGCCAGTAACAACCCCTCAGAGGATTAACCCTGCAGCGCTGGTCACTCTGATCAGAAACCACAGGTGGCGTCACAAACTATTATTAAAATCCCCTGTAAATATTCCCCTTTGTATGAGCGCCCAGGGCAACGGACCGAGCTGTGCTACTTGTGACATTCCCCATAGACTTCAATGGGCTCGGTGCCGAGTACCCCATAAGCCCTGGTACTGTACGTGCGACTCATTCTTTGGCGTCACGAACAGGATCCGAAGCTTACTGGATGTGAGTCCTGTGTGCCTAAATTGGACTGTTTTTGTGAGAAAGACTGTGTGCAGTTCTTGTGATTTTTGGCGCCATTTTCCGCCATTTTGCCGCCATATTCGCGCCCTGAGGCGCTGGTGAAGAAGGTGGGCGTGCCTTCGTGGGCGTACCCCCCCTGTGGCGCGAAAGCTATGGGCGCCCTGTCTAAATGCTATTACAATACAAGAGCCTACCCCACTGCAAGAGAGATCCGCCTTCTCTTCATCCTCTATGCCAAGAAGAGGAAGCGAAAGTCCCGCCTCCACGGAAGAGACCAGATTGTTCCTGATGGAAAACACAATGATAAAAATGAACAAGAAAAACTGGTATAGCTTGCACATAAAAAATACCCTTAATGTATAGTATAAAATAATAATTATGAACTTATAAACATGTGAATGACTAGCAAGGTAATACCAATAATCCAAGAGAAGTGAGATGGTAGACCATCCGAAAGATTGAAAAACCCTATATACCAGACGTGGATAAAGGCCGGAGGACCCAAGTGGACCTAATCACTAACAATGAATGTGCATTCTCTAAAAAAATTTTAAAAAATATTAATAATATTCTATAAAAAATAAAAAAGGAAAAATCCGAACTATGACAAGAGAATGTATATAATCTTTATTAGACAATGTTGTACATGAAACAATACTCAATAAAAACATATAAAAAATGAAAAACAATGGCTGACAGCAGATGTAATAGTCCAGGTAATACAGACAGGCTCAAATTACATACCAGGGGTTGTAAATAAATGAATCCACCAAAAAGAATGTGTGATAAATCAATAATATGTGCACAGTGTATATGGTCTCAATGAGCTACATAAAAAATTATATTAATGTGAATATGCCTATCAAACTTTAAATAAATCCACACAAAAAATGAATGTGTAATGAATCAATAATATGTGCACAGTATATATGGTCTCAATGCGCTACATAAAAAGTGCTATAAAGTGAGTATATCCTCAGTGCATATCAAACTTTAAACACCACTGTGTGAACATAATAGACTAGTGCAATGCAACAGCAGAGGTGTGTGCAGAACGTAATTACACCAAACAAGGACCATATGGAAAGTATCCGCTACCTGTGAGCCTGGATGGGATGCTGACAGCCAGAAAAGAACGCGCCCCGACGCGCGTTTCGGTATTGATAACCTTCGTCAGGGGGATGTGTATGGTTTGTAACTTAAGCCTTTAAATAGTGCCTTAATAAAGTCAGCTGGTGAATCACCGGCGCATCTCGGCAAGCGGAAGACCGGAAGTCGTCATAACGACCGACGTCACAAGACCTGGCGAAACCGGAAGTGCCGGACCGCCAGGACATGTATAGACGCCCTCGCCATGCGACCATCCCGTCCCCGCCTCACCGACATGCGCACATCACCAGCTGCGTTATATAAGTATATGTCTCTCCTGTACGATACTAGCCATCCAAAAACTGTGCAAAATGCTGTGCATACTATAGCAGATTGTTTGTACAATTACCAATTGCATCAATGAATAGATTATAAGCAATTATAGTATAATTAACGGTACAATTTGTGAGTATAAAACTCAGGTTATGCTGTGCATACAGATACAAAAATAAATAATTACATCAGTGAATAAATAATGAGACAATAATTCCGCAAATCAAATAAAACATAAGACAATGAAAAATCACCATAGTGCAGAAAGACTATATGAACAGATATGACATAATTGTTGTAAGATGCACACTTTGAACCAATCCAGAAGGCCATTCGTACAAGTGCTGGAATATAAACTAAAATGAGATAAAATTAAATAATTAATGAAAAGACCTAACAAAAACCACACGTATATGGATATAAAATACAGAACAATGAGACACAATTAAAAATAAAAATAATAAATAAAAAATAAAAATATTATAAAAAGGGTACAAATGAGAGACACTCATTGAGGCCAAGTGGAGACACCATATTCAATATCCATATCCACCTGGCCTCAAGTTGAGATAAACGTTTTACTGATGTTACCTCCTCTATTATTGACAACCAAAAGATCTATCCCCAAGACCTTCAGTTGAGAATAATCACAGTCATGATATAACTGAAAATGTCTGGGGATAGTTTTTAACATTGACATATCCTCAACCTCGGCTGCTGCCTTGATGCCCAGTACGTGTTCTCGTACCCTAATTTTCAGTTGTCTGGTAGTCAGACCAACGTATTTTAAATTACATGGGCATTCAGCCAAGTATATTACAGCCGAGGATGTGCAAGTAATGTTCTGTTTTATTTCAAAGTGATGGGAATTATCGAAGTTATCAAAACAGTTCGTCTTAACCACATTGGGGCACGCCACACATGACCCACAAGGTTTGCACCCGCCCTTGTTTAAGGATTTCATTTGCGGATTCTTGATGAAATGACTCTTCACCAGTCTGTCTTTCAAATTCTGGGACCTCCTAAATGTCATGTGTGGCCTGTCCCCAATATATCTCGACAGAACTGGGTCTACCTTCAGTATATCCCAATGTTGATTCAAACATTGTCTCAACTTATCACTTTGTCCACTGAATTGTGCAATAAAACGTATCACGTTTGTTTCGTCTCTTGATTGTTTAGTATATAGGGCATCATGGCGAGTACTGTGTTTAGCTCTATTGAAAGCCCTTTTTATAGACCTCCTACTGTACCCTCGTTCTAAAAACCTCTCTTTCAATAGAACTGCTTGTTGAAAAAAATCTTCGTCTCTAGAACAGATTCGCCTTAAGCGTAGAAATTGTCCTATGGGGACAGAGTTTACCAAGGACCTCGGATGAGAAGAAGTTGCGTGAACCAGAGCATTCACCGCCGTCTTTTTCCTGAAGAGTACTGTTTGAAGACAGCCATCTGTGTCCTTCATTATACGGACATCCAAGAACTAAAATCCTTAAACAAGGGTGGGTGCAAACCTTGTGGGTCATGTGTGGCGTGCCCCAATGTGGTTAAGACAAACTGTTTTGATAACTTTGATAATTCCCATCACTTTGAAATAAAACAGAACATTACTTGCACATCCTCGGCTGTAATATACTTGGCTGAATGCCCATGTAATTTAAAATACGTTGGTCTGACTACCAGACAACTGAAAATTAGGGTACGAGAACACGTACTGGGCATCAAGTCAAGCAGCCGAGGTTGAGGATATGTCAATGTTAAAAACTATCCCCAGACATTTTAAGTTATATCATGACTGTGATTATTCTCAACTGAAGGTCTCGGGATCGATCTTTTGGTTGTCAATAATAGAGGAGGTAACATCAGTAAACGTTTATCTCAACTTGAGGCCAGGTGGATATGGACATTGAATACGGTGTCTCCACTTGGCCTCAATGAGTGTCTCTCATTTGTACCCTTTTTATAATATTTTTATTTTTTATTTATTATTTTTATTTTTAATTGTGTCTCATTGTTCTGTATTTTATATCCATATACGTGTGGTTTTTGTTAGGTCTTTTCATTAATTATTTATTTTTATCTCATTTTAGTTTATATTCCAGCACTTGTACGAATGGCCTTCTGGATTGGTTCAAAGTGTGCATCTTACAACAATTATGTCATATCTGTTCATATAGTCTTTCTGCACTATGGTGATTTTTCATTGTCTTATGTTTTATTTGATTTGCGGAATTATTGTCTCATTATTTATTCACTGATGTAATTATTTATTTTTGTATCTGTATGCACAGCATAACCTGAGTTTTATACTCACAAATTGTACCGTTAATTATACTATAATTGCTTATAATCTATTCATTGATGCAATTGGTAATTGTACAAACAATCTGCTATAGTATGCACAGCATTTTGCACAGTTTTTGGATGGCTAGTATCGTACAGGAGAGACATATACTTATATAACGCAGCTGGTGATGTGCGCATGTCGGTGAGGCGGGGACGGGATGGTCGCATGGCGAGGGCGTCTATACATGTCCTGGCGGTCCGGCACTTCCGGTTTCGCCAGGTCATGTGACGTCGGTCGCTATGACGACTTCCGGTCTTCTGCTTGCCGAGATGCGCCGGTGATTCACCAGCTGACTTTATTAAGGCACTATTTAAAGGCTTAAGTTACAAACCATACACATCCCCTGACGAAGGTTATCAATACCGAAACGCGCGTCGGGGCGCGTTCTTTTCTGGCTGTCAGCATCCCATCCAGGCTCACAGGTAGCGGATACTTTCCATATGGTCCTTGTTTGGTGTAATTACGTTCTGCACACGCCTCTGCTGTTGCATTGCACTAGTCTATTATGTTCACACAGTGGTGTTTAAAGTTTGATATGCACTGAGGATATACTCACTTTATAGCACTTTTTATGTAGCGCATTGAGACCATATATACTGTGCACATATTATTGATTCATTACACATTCCTTTTTTGTGTGGATTTATTTAAAGTTTGATAGGCATATTCACATTAATATAATTTTTTATGTAGCGCATTGAGACCATATACACTGTGCACATATTATTGATTTATCACACATTCTTTTTGTGTGGATTCATTTATTTACAACCCCTGGTATGTAATTTGAGCCTGTCTGTATTACCTGGACTATTACAACTGCTGTCAGCCATTGTTTTTCATTTTTTATATGTTTTTATTGAGTATTGTTTCATGTACAACATTGTCTAATAAAGATTATATACATTCTCTTGTCATAGTTCGGATTTTTCCTTTTTTATTTTTTATAGAATATTATTAATATTTTTTAAAAAATTTTTTAGAGAATGCACATTCATTGTTAGTGATTAGGTCCACTTGGGTCCTCCGGCCTTTATCCACGTCTGGTATATAGGGTTTTTCAATCTTTCGGATGGTCTACCATCTCACTTCTCTTGGATTATTGGTATTACCTTGCTAGTCATTCACATGTTTATAAGTTCATAATTATTATTTTATACTATACATTAAGGGTATTTTTTATGTGCAAGCTATACCAGTTTTTCTTGTTCATTTTTATCATTGTGTTGCTGTGTTTTGCACAGGTTTCTCTACGCTATACATTGGATATGGATCTTAAGAGCAGGGAGGCGTCCTGGTTGGGTCAAGTTAATGATGTTTTCAGCAATGTTGGTACTGGCAATAATATTAATATTGCACAGAACAATGAGTCTTTTTTTAAATCTATCAAAAAACTGCTTTTCAAAAGGACTCGCATTTGGTGGACTAGGGCATTTCTACAGAATTATATTGAGAAAAAGCTCATTCCTAGAGGCCTAAGAGTGAGAGTAACACCTGCATTTGTTATACAGGATGATGACTTTGTAAATGACTGGGAAAATATTTGCAATGGTACCTCATGGAAATTAATGGAACTTTTGATTGGCCTAAACTCCAAATCCATTAATGAAGTGGATAGAAATCTGGATGAGTTATTTGAACAGGCCAAGAGCAATCTAGCTGCAGACCAGTTCAAGATCTTGAATGAGAATCTTGATAAGGAGCTTGACTTATTGGTCAAAGACATTCAAAAGAGACAGACCACTAAATTACATAGAGATCAAAATGACCGCAGTCAAGGAAGAATTTACAGATGGAGAAGAGTCTTTTCAGCCAATTTTGAGGGCTCTCCTACTAGGTCTTTACATCCATCAGTGAGTGATGTGTCTCTGGCCTCTTCTTCCGTCTCTGTGGTATCTGCAAACACCCCCAAAAGGAAAAGGAATCAATACTTTCAATCCAACAAGCGCAATCATTCTCCAGATTCTGGCAACCAGTTGAAGGTAATTAATCTGAGCAGTCATGTATTTTCTGAGGTGGAAATTGAGGTACTTTCCAAAGGTTTGACCTTTTGTCCAACCGCCTCCTTTGATTGTTTCACCGCAGTTAAAGACCTTCACTTATTTGCCAGAAAAGTAATTTTTAAACGTATGTTCCATAATGAGAGTGTTTGTGCATCTTTCCCCACAGAGACGGAACAGGAGGCGTTAGCTGATCTTGAACAGCTAGCAAGGGAGCACCACACGACCTGTGAAGGTGAGGTGCCTGATTTAATCAAGAAAAGATCTATTAAATTTCCGCCGTTATCATCCTGTTCAGCTGTTGACATTTTCGTCAAGACAGTTAGTAGAGAACTCACCAAAATTCCTGTGTATCCATCATCCCAGAATCTGAGTGAATTAGAAAAGAAGGGGTTACAAAGACTGATGAGTTTACAAATGTGGTGATTAAACCAGCAGATAAGGGTGGGAATGTTGTGGTGTGGCCTGTAGAGCTTTATGAATCGGAGGCTTCCCGGCAGTTGAATAATGCTGAATATTATAAAAAATTGACTTTCAATCCTCTGTCTAAATTTCAGACACAGCTTAATGATCTCCTACGGGAAGCTAATGATGAGGGAATCATCACAAATGATCTGCGATTGGCACTGCAGGTCAAAGAACCCACCATTCCCAACCTATATCTGCTTCCAAAAATTCATAAATATCAGAAGACACCACCTGGGAGACCTATTATTTCTGGACGAGGAAACTACCTAGAAAATGTGAATAAATATATAGATTCAGTATTACAGCCATTTGTGTCCACTTTGCCCTCATACACAAGGGACACTAATGAATTCTTAAAGAAAATTGATGGAATGCATGTTGATCAAGATTGTGTAATGGTGACTTGCGATGTGGAGTCACTATATACAAATATTAAACATACCGATGGCCTTGCAGCAGTTTCTTATTTTTTGCAATTTTCCTCATTTTCTAGAGCATTTATTGTATTTTTTATCAATTTATTAGAATTTGCTCTATCAAAATTTTTTTTTTTTTTGGGGGGTCCTTCTTCCTACAAGTCCAGGGAACAGCGATGGGGGCTTCCTTTGCCCCGTCGTACGCCAACCTGTTCCTTGGACTGTGGGAGAGGGACCTTTTCTCCTCTGATTGTACGGAGTCTATGGAGCGTGTCCCATTTTGGACACGCTACATAGATGATGTATTTTTTATTTGGCAAGGTTCCATCGAGGAGTTGACTGAATTCATCGCGGGTTTGAATACCAACAGTATCAACATGCATTTTACATTTTCTTATCATACTAACACAATTGAGTTCTTGGATGTCCGTATAATGAAGGACACAGATGGCTGTCTTCAAACAGTACTCTTCAGGAAAAAGACGGCGGTGAATGCTCTGGTTCACGCAACTTCTTCTCATCCGAGGTCCTTGGTAAACTCTGTCCCCATAGGACAATTTCTACGCTTAAGGCGAATCTGTTCTAGAGACGAAGATTTTTTTCAACAAGCAGTTCTATTGAAAGAGAGGTTTTTAGAACGAGGGTACAGTAGGAGGTCTATAAAAAGGGCTTTCAATAGAGCTAAACACAGTACTCGCCATGATGCCCTATATACTAAACAATCAAGAGACGAAACAAACGTGATACGTTTTATTGCACAATTCAGTGGACAAAGTGATAAGTTGAGACAATGTTTGAATCAACATTGGGATATACTGAAGGTAGACCCAGTTCTGTCGAGATATATTGGGGACAGGCCACACATGACATTTAGGAGGTCCCAGAATTTGAAAGACAGACTGGTGAAGAGTCATTTCATCAAGAATCCGCAAATGAAATCCTTAAACAAGGGCGGGTGCAAACCTTGTGGGTCATGTGTGGCGTGCCCCAATGTGGTTAAGACGAACTGTTTTGATAACTTCGATAATTCCCATCACTTTGAAATAAAACAGAACATTACTTGCACATCCTCGGCTGTAATATACTTGGCTGAATGCCCATGTAATTTAAAATACGTTGGTCTGACTACCAGACAACTGAAAATTAGGGTACGAGAACACGTACTGGGCATCAAGGCAGCAGCCGAGGTTGAGGATATGTCAATGTTAAAAACTATCCCCAGACATTTTCAGTTATATCATGACTGTGATTATTCTCAACTGAAGGTCTTGGGGATAGATCTTTTGGTTGTCAATAATAGAGGAGGTAACATCAGTAAACGTTTATCTCAACTTGAGGCCAGGTGGATATGGACATTGAATACGGTGTCTCCACTTGGCCTCAATGAGTGTCTCTCATTTGTACCCTTTTTATAATATTTTTATTTTTTATTTATTATTTTTATTTTTAATTGTGTCTCATTGTTCTGTATTTTATATCCATATACGTGTGGTTTTTGTTAGGTCTTTTCATTAATTATTTAATTTTATCTCATTTTAGTTTATATTCCAGCACTTGTACGAATGGCCTTCTGGATTGGTTCAAAGTGTGCATCTTACAACAATTATGTAATATCTGTTCATATAGTCTTTCTGCACTATGGTGATTTTTCATTGTCTTATGTTTTATTTGATTTGCGGAATTATTGTCTCATTATTTATTCACTGATGTAATTATTTATTTTTGTATCTGTATGCACAGCATAACCTGAGTTTTATACTCACAAATTGTACCGTTAATTATACTATAATTGCTTATAATCTATTCATTGATGCAATTGGTAATTGTACAAACAATCTGCTATAGTATGCACAGCATTTTGCACAGTTTTTGGATGGCTAGTATCGTACAGGAGAGACATATACTTATATAACGCAGCTGGTGATGTGCGCATGTCGGTGAGGCGGGGACGGGATGGTCGCATGGCGACGGAGTCTATACATGTCCTGGCGGTCCGGCACTTCCGGTTTCGCCAGGTCATGTGACGTCGGTCGCTATGACGACTTCCGGTCTTCCGCTTGCCGAGATGCGCCGGTGATTCACCAGCTGACTTTATTAAGGCACTATTTAAAGGCTTAAGTTACAAACCATACACATCCCACTGACGAAGGTTATCAATACCGAAACGCGCGTCGGGGCGCGTTCTTTTCTGGCTGTCAGCATCCCATCCAGGCTCACAGGTAGCGGATACTTTCCATATGGTCCTTGTTTGGTGTAATTACGTTCTGCACACGCCTCTGCTGTTGCATTGCACTAGTCTATTATGTTCACACAGTGGTGTTTAAAGTTTGATATGCACTGAGGATATACTCACTTTATAGCACTTTTTACGTAGCGCATTGAGACCATATATACTGTGCACATATTATTGATTCATTACACATTCCTTTTTTGTGTGGATTTATTTAAAGTTTGATAGGCATATTCACATTAATATAATTTTTTATGTAGCGCATTGAGACCATATACACTGTGCACATATTATTGATTTATCACACATTCTTTTTGTGTGGATTCATTTATTTACAACCCCTGGTATGTAATTTGAGCCTGTCTGTATTACCTGGACTATTACATCTGCTGTCAGCCATTGTTTTTCATTTTTTATATGTTTTTATTGAGTATTGTTTCATGTACAACATTGTCTAATAAAGATTATATACATTCTCTTGTCATAGTTCGGATTTTTCCTTTTTTATTTTTATAGAATATTATTAATATTTTTAAAAAATTTTTTTAGAGAATGCACATTCATTGTTAGTGATTAGGTCCACTTGGGTCCTCCGGCCTTTATCCACGTCTGGTATATAGGGTTTTTCAATCTGATGGAAAACACAGTCTGGCTTGGAGTGAGATGGCGGAAGGATAGGAGACGCTGTGTGGAGGAGCGGCGGTGCGCAGACCCCGTTCCCCTGAAGAGCTACTGCCTGTGCCTGAGCCGTCCCCAGGTCGGGAGACCGACCAAACAATGTAGAAAGTGGAGGAGGTGGATGCGGTGCTAAGGGACATGGCCCGGCACCGCACTGAAATGGAGGCGATGGAGAAAAGCTGGCGTGCCCTGAAACAGCGGCTGCTGTGGGACGCGACGCTCTCCCCCCTGGATGCACAACAGTTACCTGCACCACCACTGCCAGCGGCTGATGAGGAACCGGAAGCCGGCCCCAAAAGTGCTGATCCTGACTCCGCCGGGGACGCGGCGGGAGAGAAGGAGGCTGAGGAGGCCCTGCCCGGACCGGAGTGCCAGCCAGGCCTGGAGGCCGCAGCGGAATGCAGTCCCCCGGTAGGGACGCCGGAGGAGACCCAGCCGTCCGTGATGGAGGTCGACTGGGAGGAAATGGAGTATCTGGACGACATAGAATACGCCGCCCAGCTGGAGAACGAGTGGCGACGCCGGGAGCATGAACAGCGACAGCAGCAGGAGCAGAGAGAGGCGCAGCAGCTTCGCCAGAGGTACCGGGAAAAGGATCTCGCTGATAAAGAAAACATCAGGAGAGATAAAGGTACGCTCCGGGAACCGCGGCGCCAGGGGGCCATTAGAGACTTTAAACTCCTGGGAGGCTGGGGGTTCATCCATGAACCAGGCCTGTACCAGGAGGTATTTGTCAACCGCAGGGATGTGGAGTCTCACCTGCCTGAGGGACACCCGGGAAGGGATCTCATGATTGGGGATATAGTCACCTACACGCGACACTGGGGTCTTAAGGGGTGGTATGCCCTGAATGTCTCCCGAGTCAGCGACCCCGTTCCTGAAGCCGGCAATGTACCCCGTGTCTCAGTGTCCCAAGTCACAACCCCATCAGTGCCAGGCCGCGCACCTGCATCGTGCTCTGCATCGTATACTGCATCCCACTCTGCATCGCAAAAGCCTTGTGCGTATCCAACTGAGCCACTGCGCGCACCTGCTTCCTGGCCAGCATCTTATTCTGCAACGCAACCAGCCAGTGCGTCTCCAATTAAACCACTGCGCAAATCTGCGTCATCATTGGAAGACCTGTACTTAGAAGAGGCACCTGTAAGGCCTCCAGCAAGTCGCAAAAGCAATCGCAAAAGTGAAACAAGGACTGTGGCTACCCAGACACAGGTAGCAGGACATGATATGTTAGTGATGCGTTCCAGATCGCACCGCTTACTTCCAGCCCCAGGTATGGAAGAAGTCATCGCTGTCTGCCAAGAAGAACAGTAGGACCCAGACAGGGTTTACTGCATCTGTACAAAGTTAAAGAAGAATTTGCACTTTATTGAAATGTTGATAATATGTGATGATGTTTTCATAATTTGAAGTAGAATACCCCAGTTGGGTAATGTGAAGTATTTATGTGAAGTATAATGTGAAATGTTTATGCAAGGACTGCGTGCTGAGGACTCTTGCAGCACAAGAACTTTAGTTGTAAATAGTTAGCACTTCGGTGCCCCATCTTGGTTTTACATAAAGCCATACTACCTCAGAAGAAAAACCCGTATGGTGTGGCCTTGAGTGAGGTTTGCAGCAAAGAAGTCCTGCAGCCCACCCAGGACCCACGTGGGAGGTTTTTGGTGCGGGTCCTCCACAAGAATATTGTATGTATTTATTGTGAAAAGTATTTTGATATTTTTCTATTTTGCAACTTGTACACAATGTAACGTTAAAGTGTCCTTACCTCCCGCAAGGGATGAGTTATGTTGTTAATGTTATTATAAAAATTGTTTTTTCTATTTCAGCCCGGGAGTGCTGACGATAACTAGGGGGGGGATGTGTGGCCCAGCTGCGCTTGGTACACATGTTCCCTGGAGAATGCACAAAAAGTTAATTACAAAACCTGATATTCATTCACACTCACACTTCCCAGGAGCCACCAGAGGGAGCCCTTTAGATTCAGGTATTTAGGGGTGTGGAGAAATGCAGCAGTAGGCATTCTAGCCAGTCAGCTATTCTAGTTGTTGGTTGTACCTCAGACAGATCAGATCTCCTCAGGACACCAGAGTGAGACAGTCTAGTCAGAGCTTAGTCTGAGCTAGTGCGAGTTCAGACGTGAGGAGATTTCCTGTCAGATGAGACAGAAGCAGAAAGATTGCAAGCTGTTTACCTCAGAACAGATTTACTGCTAGTACCCTATGAATGTGGAAAGTGACTCTCGGAGCGAGCATGAAATCAGTCTGACGGAAGGTCCTGATAGCCACTCTGGACAGAGTCTTTGAAGGAAAAGAAGGAAGGGGACTACAGTTGTCAGAACATCGAGTTAACTGAGAAACGGTCAGTGAGCTGTGGAAGGAAGGAAGCTGACGACTACACCTACTGCTACCCGTGCTTATGTTAAGGGTGAGAGGAGGGCGACGGGCGAGTGGTGAAAAGAAGACGAGAGAGTGACATAGGTGACATAGCACCTCCACTCTGCTATCCGGACGCCGGGTCCGAAGCCTTGCTAGAACCTTCACGGCTAGTAGGAGAAATACCGGAATCCCTGCTGGACTTCAAGTCGCAGAGGGGCCCTATTGTGCTGATACGTAACCGGGGTCAGGGAGAGCAGGAGTCGGGCCTGATCAGCCATAGACTTAGTTCTTGCCAAAAGAAGGCTCCACCACAATGTCGGCCGGGCGTAGCTGTTATACACAGAGTTGAACTTAGCTTTATGCAGGTTGGAAACTCACACATTAAAGAGAAAGGAGGCCTTAAACCTACTCAGTGATTACCTGGAAGTGCATCCTCCACCCTGAGCAGCTTCCCGGGACATACCTGCAAATACCACCAGTAAAGGTATGGAAAGAGACTGATTTGTGTGTGTCTGACTTATTGCCTGCACCCTGCACCGCCATATACTTACTTTGAGGGATCTAGTCTCGCCTGTGGGGGACTTAACACCTTGCTGCCAGTAACAACCCCTCAGAGGATTAACCCTGCAGCGCTGGTCACTCTGATCAGAAACCACAGGTGGCGTCACAAACTATTATTAAAATCCCCTGTAAATATTCCCCTTTGTATGAGCGCCCAGGGCAACGGACCGAGCTGTGCTACTTGTGACATTCCCCATAGACTTCAATGGGCTCGGTGCCGAGTACCCCATAAGCCCTGGTACTGTACATGCGACTCAGAGACATAGGAGGGCATTTATATTGTGTTTAGGGGGCACGAAGGGGAACATCACTACTTTAGGCCCAGTTTACAAGTTGCGGCTGTTTTTTTGGATTTTTGATGTGAACCCGCTGGTCTTTGTTCAGTGGATTTTGTTCAGGAACAGGATGGTGGTTATATTCAACTCAGGTAGTAATATACAGTCATGGCAGAAGGTGCTGGCACCCTTGAAATTGTTACAGAAAATGAGTATTTCTCTCAGAAAGTTATTACAATTACATGTTATGTTATACAGAGGTTTATTTCCTTTGTCTGTATTGGAACAACACAAAAAAAGGAAAAAAGGCAAATTGGACATCATTTCACAAAAGCCCCCCCAACGAAACAAAAACCTTATCTGTTCCCTTAAACAACCATTATATATTTAAACCACAGCAATCAGGACCCCTAACATTTGATTAATGACATAATTACTGTAATCTAGTTCTGCTGGAGTTTCTCTTAATCTAAGAGGAAAACATCAGATTAGTGGGTGCTTTTACCTCACTGCTGTACATATACCTCAGAGTCCACTCATCATTACGTAGCAATATGCCTTCCAGTGCAGGACAAAATACATACAGTCTCGGCTTTAGAGGATTCTGTTCTCTCTCTGCCGCTCTCTTAGATGGCTTTCTGGTATTTTCCTGCATGTGTCATTTAGGAAATGCTTATCTTACATCCCAAATTGCAGGTGCATTTCTATATCTCAGATGGAAGAAAACTGAATTTGTCAAATAGTAAATCTTTGACTTGGATGGCTCCTAAAGTGTTTCCTGGTAGCAGTTACCATGGCAATTCTGATCCAGTTATTTGGACAGCTGTAGAAATATCCCATTTATCTTTTTCCATTTGAAATACTTTTGAAACCTTACATATAAATGACACAGTCAGTGGGATAAAAATTCTGCTCAGGGAGTAAATGTAGAATCGACTTAGCTACTACATTAACCAGTAATCCACATATGTGTATATATTGAATCATATGTACACAACAAAATGTATCAGCAAAACACGACCGAGGACGAGAATAACAAATGTGAGCGGTGCGTGAATGGTTTCCAAGACGGAGAGATGTTTGTAATTTCCAGAGGAACCTTAGCAGTTGGTTTCATGCATCACAGCCTATTCTGCTGGGAAAGTTCCATCATTTTAGGTTTTGAATTTCTTTCATTTATACATTATCATGTTTTATAAAGGAAAAACATCTGAGTTTGATTTTTCCGGATTTATTATGTTTAAGAGAGCATCTTCTAAATCACAACTTTAGCAGGACGTAAATTACGTTTTTGTCTGTCCTTTTCAGCTGTACAACAGTGTATACATTATTTCTCAGAATTTCTTTTTGACCAATGAAAAACAAAACCAAGTGAAGTAGCTACTGAGATGACTGGTGTTGTAAGCATACCGTCATACATTAGGCAAAGTATTGATTTAAAGCAATGATAATGCTGATAGCTGATAGCTGCTGCTATACAACATAAATTTGTAACCCTAACAAATAAGTAATGTGTCACCAAAAGGTACGCAGTATAAAACAAGCAAAGAATAAATATGCTGGGGCAAAAAATATGGTACTCGAAGCAATATAAACAAATATCAAGCTTTTATTAAATGCATATTTAAGAACAATGGGAGCAGACAATGCCAAAATACAGACGAACATTACCCCCTTCATGACCTTGCCATTTTTTGCAATTCTGACCAGTATCCCTTTATGAGGTAATAACTCAGGAACGCTTCAAAGATTCTGAGAATGTTTTTTCGTGACATATTGGGCTTCATGTTAGTGATAAATTTACGTCAATAATTTTTGCGTTTATTTGTGAAAAAAAATGGAAATTTGGCAAAAAATTTGAAAATTTCGCAATTTTCAAATTTTGAATTTTTATTCTGTTAAACCAGAGAGTTATGTGACACAAAATAGTTAATAAATAACATTTCCCACATGTCTACTTTATATCAGAACAATTTTGGATTTTTTTTTTTTTTTATTAAGAAGTTATAAGGGTTAAAAGTTGACCAGTAGTGTTGAGCGATAGTGCTCAATATCTAAAAATATCGTATCGAAATTGTATCGCCGATAACACTAAATATCGTCGATATCCAATTACGATAACGGAAGTCCAATGTAAGTCTATGGGAACAAAATATCGCAACTAAAAAAAACCTTTATTTCCTTGTAAACACTAAATATACACACATAGAATACATATATATATATATATACATGTCATTGTGACATATATATATACATATATGTATAGTTTATACACTTCTACATAGTAAAATATCCTCTGATTCAATTGCCGGGTAAAGCCGCTTCTGTGAAAAGACAGAAGCACCCGACATGAAATGACACTTGGTGTACATAGGGTTAACCATGTCTTTTCATGTCGTTTGCAATCTGATTTGCACAAACAATTACATCAGTCTATGTGTGCAAAATTTCACACCTGTTGTAATGAATGTAGTACAGTTCATATAGCGTCTTGTGCTTGGGTGCGATGAAAATACATGAGACACAGGTTTGATATAGAAGGTCTTGTATTACTTCATACAAGTGGCAAAAATAGTCACACAGTTTGCAGATACAGAAGCAGGAGACACAGCAGGCCAGAGTAACTTAAGCTCAGCAATCACTCTCCACAACAGGTTCAGGATCTTCTTCTCTGTTACCGTAAGTCCATGCAAATGTGGATCTTTCAAAGAGCAGGGTTCCAGAGTCCACAAGTGTTCAGAGTTCCTCAGTAGGAATAGCTGGAGTACATAGTCCAAGGCTTCCAGGAGTCAGGTCACAGGTTCACTGCAGGCTAGATTCTGAAGC